>JAXQQM020067044.1:0-70951 GCA_034641835.2 Pinus albicaulis | reverse complement strand
GGGTTCAAAACTCAACCACTAATTTCTTGCCTCTATTGTGCAATCATGGCCTGTCTAAATAGAGATCCAAGGTTCAAATCTCCTTGGCTTGACAGCGCAATCATCATGGGAAATTGCCTCCAAGTGTGGTGCAAATCTCATGCACAACTGATGTCACAACTGATAGCTGTAATCACCCTTTCATCTATCTCTTCCACTGGTCTCCACTGAACTGTCCATGCACTGTAGTGAACTGATGTGTTCTTGAGTTGAATAATGAGTTACTAATTAATGAATTAAATAATATTTAATTCACTCCACTGATTACTAATTGATTAGCTAGTTAAACTAATCTCAACTAGTTCAACTAAAATAAACAGAACACAACTCCACCAAACCTTACATGTAAGAAGTCTAATGATCAACCATGCAGGTATGGACTATTACTTACGGAATACGAGATTATACGTCGGATGCATGAGCCATAGCTCGGGCGAAGTGCTCAAAGAGAATGAAATTCATTTTAGAGTCAAAATATTGTGGTGTAAATAATATTTGACTTCCCTATTCTAGGATGAATCAAAAATGAATGACTATAGGTCCAAAAATAGTCCATCTATTTTTACCAACATGACGATACTCCACCGAACCAACATCGCAACTATGGACCATATATGCATATGTCTAAAATAGACATAGTCTAAAAATAGACTTTGCGCCAGAATTTGCCTGCGGGCCCACTTAGTGAAGGCGACTTCATTTCACTAAGCTCCATCACCTTGCTGCATTTTCAACAAATCATCCATCTTTGATGCTTGCAACGTGCTCGGTCTTGGTCTGACTTGGTTATCAAGTTCACCCTTGACATCTTCTACATTTGCAACATCCTTGTGTGGTTCAACCTGCAATGTTTGTAATGTGCTTGGTTCGGGTTCAACTTGTTCTTCAAGTTCTTCCTTCTCCTCAACCACATTCTCAACATTCTTTGGTCTAGCCATATACCTCCTTATAAGCTCACGTTTCATCTCCTTAAAATCAAGCTTGACAAGCTTCCCTTGAAGCATGCGTTGCTCTTCAGCCAATTCCTTTAGCTCCTTTCCATAGTTGTCCAATGTCTTCATAAGTCGGTTGAATTCATCCCGGTTCGTGTCGGATATCCCTTCTGCAAGTATTGCATAAAAGGTCTTCTTCAACTCACGAAACTCATCAACGATTTCATCCGTTCTTCTCAAAGATTTTACCAGCCTGCTTCCGAAGTCCTTCGAAATTAACTCTTCCATTCTAGCTCTAGCCCTGACAAATGCCTTGCTTCAGCTAAGGTCCCAAGAGAAACCACAAATATATAAGTCAGCTTCAACAGCGTCTGCAACCCCTACAACTCTGTCTAGCTCTGATACCAACTGTCACGCCCCTACACCACGAGTGTCTTCCAACCACGTCTTGTAGGCAGGTGCGGCACTGCCGTACTTTTTCTTTTTCTAAATACTCAAGTACCCAGACTACGCCTATAGCAACATTCGTTAGTTATATTACAAATTTTCTTTCAATGTGCGGAAATAAACATAAACATCAATATCAAACCACATGTATGCCCATACATACAAGGGAGGGGCAACTCCCTTTTAAAATGAGTCCGCCCGGATATTATGTTTCATAAAAATACAAGTTTACAACATCCAATCCAGCAAAAACCACTCCTGCTCCTTGGCACGGCTATTTGCCTTCTGGCCAAGCTCTAAGGCTTTCCAATCATCAAACTAGCCCAGAAAAATCATATACAATCAAGAGTTTCAACCTGCGGAAGTGCTGCCCTAAACTGCCCAAGTGTTGGTCACTAGGGTCACTCAGCCGTTGCTCCAAATCAGTGCAGAGCGTTTTCTGAGCTGGCCGTGTGTCCAATCCATCCTTCACCCATATGGTTGGATGTGTCTTAGAGTTACGCACCTTCTGGTTTTTACGGCACCTCAATCCGACACCCGACGCTCCCGGAATCGCGTTTTTAGTGCTGGGCCACTGCCGTTACTCGGCGCCCAGAACCGACTTGACTCGACCTGTCCGCCGTTCAGCTGCGCCCGACCCGACCTACGGTGCGGCGTGCACGACTACGACCCGACTCGACCAACGCTCGGTTCGTCTTTGTTTCTGCGCCCAACAATTTGTTGACAACTCGTGTTCTACCCTTGACTTCTTGCTTGTTCGTCCTTGTTGCTTCTTCGAACATGGTTGCTTCACTCTCCAACGCCATCATATATATATGGATGCCAAGTGAAGTGAGGGTCGCTCGTTTGCCACGAGCCGACCCACCCGTTTATTCATCCACCCACGAAGTGCCGTGTCGTGGGGTGTGGGGCGCTCGGCCGACCCGAGCCGACCCCCACGTTTGGTGTTCGCCCATGAAGTGTGGCGAAGGTCCACGCCCAATATGTTGGCCGACCCACCAACTCATCCGTCGGTCTAGCTCGCCCAAGGTGCGCCCGTGGTGGTATAAACGCGTCTCGCCAACGCCGTGTTGACTCGCCTCTCCTCCAACTCACCCTTGTGACTCGCCTCGCTACACCCGCGCGCCCGTGACTCTCCGGTGCGTCGTTACGCTCGTTACGTCGCACGGCGCCCGAACTCGCCCAAACGCCCAACCGACGCGCCCATGAAGTCTTGGGGCCTTACACATGAGGATTTAGAAATGTCAAATGCGGCATAAGAAATAATAATTTAATTTAATTTGTTATTCTTTCCTTTGAAACCGAAAACTGTGACTTTTCATCCTCAAACCCTTAATTTAATAGTTTAATTGTGACACACTAAAAATATTCCAGGCTTCTCAAATGAAGACCATCCAAAAAAAATTTATTTATGAAAATTTGAACTTCCCCAAGCCCACTTCCAATATATACCACACCTATCATCGTAATAATTAGAATTCATAATTATGTTCAAATTATAGAATAAAATTATACTATAAAATTAAAAGAACAAGAAAAAACATTAAATACTTTGCAATGTAAGTAAAATTTAAAACATAGTGAGCTAAGAGCTTGAGATAATGTCACATTGCATTGTAATAAAATTTTAAAACACATCTCGTTGTGGAAACACAAACAACATATGCACATCTATTTTCATAGCGCCAATGGTATACGACCCACGAAAAAGTAAGAAAACATAGACCAAAAAACACAACGCACTAAGTGCAATGTTGTAGTTGTTTTGAATTTTCAATACAAAATTAGTGTAGAGAGTTTTTAAACTCTCGTCCGAGAGTTTTGTTCTTATAAACCCAAAATTCTCCATTAGCGCGGCATTCTGCCTGTCATTTTCGCGATTTTTGCACTGTATCTGTCGAATTACCCAAAATTCTCCATTCGCGCGGCATTTTGCCTGTCATTTTCGGGAATTTTTGCACTGTAGCTGTCGAATTCTTGGACTGTAGCTGTCCTTTTCGCAAATTTTTGGACTGTAACTGTCATTTTCGTGAATTCTTGGATTGTAGCTATCATTTTGAAGAGCTATTTTCTTTGTCGCCGGGATCCAGGTAAATTTGGTGCTACTCTTTCAATAGTCATATGTCCACGAAAACCAATTAGTGTACAATTGTGACTCAAAACTATACTTGCAAATTTTCATGGTTCAAACAACATCAAAATATTGGCTACACCCGAGTAAAAATAGAATGCACTAGTCCCAAACTGACAAATTCATTGTTGGCAGCAAGGAGAAACAAATCAAAAAAGGAAATTCCTTGTAACATATTTGCTTATGGTATTTTTGTTGCAGGGCACCTTCATATTTTCGATCTACTGTAAACAATAAATGATTTCACCCTTCATATGAAAAGTGTTCTTGAACTAGGCCAAATTATTTTGACTTCAAGGCTGCTCTTTCACCATAATCTAGCTCGGATACCAAGTAATCTCAGGAGATTGAACAAGTCGGTTTTATTTTCTTTTGTCTTTGTTACAACTTTTGAGTTGAAGTAGTGAAGCCCTAGTCATGGTATATCTTTGTGATACAGTGGGAATTCTGAGAGAGATTTGCTAGCTGTTTTTCCTGTTACCTTGGAGACCTTATTGCATGAAATCTATCACTTTAATCATTAGGAAAGGCATTGTACTCAAAAGTAGAATCTAATCTAATGTCATGTGTCCAAAGATAAGTCACGGAATTGAAGTATAATCACACTGCAATGATGAATATAAGGTTTGGAAAAATAAATCAGCTATAAATATGAAGCTTGGTGCTTGAAGTATGAGTCATCTGCTTGCAACCCTCATGAAGTTCAATAAAATGGTGCCATGTGGTGCCATGTACTCATAAGCATATTCCTTGTACTTATTCAAATGGTTTCAATGGTGTGCTCCTTGTAGATAGTGAGGGAATTTCTATGGTTTGTTACAAAGTTGCGGATATGTCGTGCATCCTCAATAGTGGCTCCAATCCAAAGCACATCAGAAGCAATAGATTTTAGTGCCAAGTTCAATGAATGGACAATGCAAGGTGTCCAAAATACTTGTGGATATTTTGCTTCCACAATCATGCCAGCAGCCTTGCAAACAGGTGCATTATCTGTAATGATTTGCACACAACAATCCACACCTACACTTTCAATAACTTTAAGAAATAACTCACCCATATATTGTGCATCCTTGTACTCTCCAAATGCATCCACTGCTTTCAAGAAAACTGCACCATTCGTGGATGACACCATGAAGTTAATGAGTGGGTGGCGTGCTGGATCTGTCCATCCATCAGAAACAATGCTAACCCCAGATGTTGGCCATGCTGATTTAATAGGCTCAAGCATTTTGTCCACCTCTTTCTTTGCCTTTGTCAACAATGTGGTTCTGAGCTTCTCTGACCCAGGAGGCACATACCCTAATGGAGCCCCATGACACATTTGCCTGCCACATTTGCCTCACCAATACTCGCCTCTTTCTCCAATTTCTTCCTATCTGGCGATTCAATTGTTGTACAACATTTAACGCCACAACCTGGAATACCCAAGTTACAATCTGGTCCAAGTGACATTTAACCTTACTTTCTTCAAGGACTGTGACTATTCTTCTCATGCAAGGAATCTTGGTAACCCAACCAGCTTATAGATCTCCCTGCCAAAACAAAGTCATTTAAAAAAAATTTGATTATAGAATGAAAATATTTAATTGATAAGTGAAGATAAAGTCTTCATCTTGATTTCTTCGATGGTGGAGAAAATATGTGTTGGTGATTTCTCTTTGAATGATCTTCTTCAAGGGTAAGGATTAGATCTTGGTTGTAATGATGATAAAGCCTTCTTTTTTGCACTCTTATGTACCAGTCCTAGGAAAGCTTGGTTCCTAGTCTTTAGATAATATTACTTTGACTTCTTCTTTACATAAGAATATAATTACATAGTCAACATGAAGACCGATCTAGCTATACTTTTCAACATGCCTATGCATTCACACATAGTACCTATATAGTACTTGTTATCCATTGGTTGATGACATTCAACTGTCAATTGATAATTTGTTTTTTAATTTGTTTATGAGGGGCAGGCGAGCCCTATAGAGACCCATCCATGGCATCAGGGGAGCCCTACGAAGACGTCTCCATGAGAGGAGGATTTTCAGGTACATTGGTTGTTTAGTTATGTCATGTTTTCAATTAGGTTATATTTATTGTTCGTTGTGAAAAATTGATTAATGTGAATTTTTTTTGTCTTGCACAGGTGGACGCACTCGTCCGACTCATTCACCCAGTCAGGGAATCGAACAAGAGGCGCCCCAAGGACATGTTCCCATTTGCCCTGTTGCTGGTGAGGGGCTAAGGAGAACAATGTCTCAGCTTGTGGTATTCATCCCACAATTGGATACTTCTCCAGGTAAAATCTAAATACAAATTTATTGTTTGATGTATGTTTAATTTCAAACTTATTGTGGTACTCATGTACCCAAATTCCTAACAATTTAATGTTTTGTATAGTGGGTCATAGACACATTCATTACTTGCCAGGGGACCATGGTATGAACGAGGGTCTTATACACGGCATAGGTACACATTAGATCAATTCCTAGTTAAAATGTTCAATTTTACGTTATATTCAATTTTGAACAAGTGAATTTTTTTTCCAAATGACTTGTTTAATGTGAAAACATTATGCTCCATAGGTGCAAATGTTGGAGCTGGGCTTGGATTTATTGCTAGTGAGGGGCAAAGGAGAAAAATGTCTCAGCCTGTGGGATTCACCCCACAATTGGATACTTCTCCAGGTAAAATCTAAATGAAAATTTATTGTTTGATGTATGTTTAATTTCAAATTTATTGTGGTACTCATGTGCCAAAATTCTAACAATTTAATGTTTTGTACAGTGGATCATAGACACGTTCGTTCCTCGTCAGGGGAGCATAGTATGAACGCAGAGGAAGAGATAGTTTTTCCAACGGGTATTTTCAAATTACCAAACAAGTTTTTTAAATACAAAATTTTCTTATAAATTATTTAATTTTTAATACGTGCAATAATTTAACATGTTACAGGTGGTGGTGGTCGCCCTCCTAGGGGTAGAGGTCGTAGGGTTCATGAGTTTGCTCGAAATCCGAGCTATGATCCCCTTTACACCCATCCCGGTGATATTCCTGAGCAGATGCCTTGGGAAGATAGAATCTCCTTACTTACTGTTGATGGGATGAGGGAGCATTCCACGAGATTACGCAATGAATTGCAAAGTTGCAATCTCTCTGCCCCTAGTCGAAATTGTCTCCAAATTTTTTTGCACAATTTGGAGAGTTTGATAGAGACTTATCGTGGGGTTGGACCATCAACCCGAGTTTTTTTTGACATGATGCATAGGAGGAGAGAATCAGTGATTGGTATCCACTCATACAATGAAGTCAAAAGGAAGGTCACTAAAGAAGCAGCCTTGTCACTATTTGACTTGCGGCCTGAAGACAAAAAACGTCTGAAGATTGCAAGATTCAATGATCCTAATATTGCACCCCATATTTATGAGAAGTTCTTGTATGCATACGGGAAGTTCCCAAATAATGATGAGGTGCCGCAATATTTTGTTAGAATGTTGGTTGCTCAGTTCCGAGACCACATGGACCCTAACTATACAGATACTGGGTCCAAATTCTATGGAGCTGGAAAAGGTCGTACATATGAACGACCTGATGCTATGCGAGATGTTGGGTTTAGGCCTCCAGCACCTTGTTTAGTAGCTCGACCACCTAGGGTAGTTACACTTCCAGAGGAGTTAGCCCTTATCTCCAGTGCTGAATCAAAAATGAGGGATAAGATACAAGAACATATTGCAGCTGCTTTAGGAGGGGTGGAAGTCAGCTTAGGGACGAGCCAACCTTCATCTAGTGCATGAGAGCGTTCATTTGTGAGTGTCCCAGATGATGTGTTGAGGGAGATGGAGCGAGATGAGCTTATTAAGTATGCAACCTCATGTAGAGACCACTATGAGCAATCCAGGACAATACAAATGCACACCATGGGATAGGTATGTACATACAGGTTTTGATCTAACGTGTTTTTTTGGTGTATATATACATTTAGTCTCAAAAAACTGACGCCAATATATTTATTTAACTTATGCAGTTTCCAACATTCCTAGAACAACATTGCCTTTCCCCTCGTGCTTATTCTGTAGATCATGGACACGATCATGTACAGGTGCCACATCCATTACTCATTACTATCTATCTATATTTTTGTATGTCAAATTGAAATTGAATTTATGTCACAAATTTATTGGTACGAGTCTTAACATTATGGAATTTTCAGGTTAGTGCTACACATGAAGGGCTGCTTGAAGAGATTATTCCTTCTGAGGTTCCAGTCGTGACATGGGTATTGATACTTTTCGTTACGCATATTTATAGTGTTTATTATATTTCTTTTCGTAAAATTGACTGTTAACTTTGGTTTCTACTTTTCAGGGTACAGAGGATATTGACATGATGCAGACTGAGCCTCAAGGAGATCCTGTAGTCTCTGGGTCAGAGACTCTACATTAAACCATGGTAACCTCTTACCCTTTCTTCGTTGCTATGGTATTCAAAAAATATATGAGAGTGTACGAGGAGATTCACCTGCCTTTTTTGTAGAATTTGTATCCTAGTTTTTGTATCTTTTCTTATTCAATCAAGAACTTTTTCCCAATTGTCTATGAAGTTATGGATAACTTTATTCAGTTGCCTATAATGTCATATGACATATGCTTTAGTATGATATTTTGCATTATGACATTTTGTCTTGCTTTAGTCATATATGTGTTTCTCATATTACTCTACATTGGTAGAGTTTCCCATATTGGCAATAATGGGTATAACCCATTCCTATATACTCTCAAATTTGTGTATGGATTTCACTGTGCAACAGCTGCAATATGGTATTTCTATTACAATAGTATAAGCTTGACCTCTATTTCATCATTTGTATATGAATTATGGTACAGTACATGAATATATGGAAGTGCATCCATCAGTTCAGATATGGCTTCTCTGCTCTATTCATATTGTCTATATTCATTCAGTTTTGCATTGTATACAAAACAATAATATTCCCCTATATATGGTGTCAGGAATCATATTCGAGAATGGTGTTGCAGTGGGGTAGCTGCAATATCCTCCATCTAAAATATCAATGATCTTGATCATTTTGGGTCGTATTGATTTTCTTCACAATCACATTCCTTCAATAGTGTCAGCATTCATATATACAGTCACAATTTGATCTTCTTAGCATCGTGCTTATCGATCCTTGTTCAGTTTCTAGAAGAATCAATTTTTTACTTTGAATAGCTAGTGGTGAGCATCATTAAAGGAAGAAATTTTGTAGGTATCTGAAGACCAGACCTCCCTTGTGACAAGAATCACTACAAGAAGTCAGGTTGACCATTGGACCTTTCATTAGCATAACTCAAGGATGCAGCAAAGAAAATGGTTTAAACGTGAGGTACATGACTATTCAACATTAACTTGACTGATGCATGCTGAATTTGACACAACTCTTATTTAAATTTGCATGCTGAATTTGACACAACTCTTATTTAAATTTGCATGCTGAATTTGACACAACTCACTATGTCAATGGTGACTTGTTCTTCCCCTGTGCAGGATGTTGCTAAAGGAGAAACTGTTATTAAGGAGAAAGAAGAAGAGTTGTATGCCTTACAAGAAAAACTTGTCAGTATGGAGAATGTGAGTTTCTTCTAAAAATGATCTGTGGATGATTTATTAAATTGGAACATTTATTTTAAGCATTGTAGCATCATGCATTTATTGTATTCTGATGTGAAATAAGATTAATAGGAGAATACTTTACCTTGCTTACTGTTAATCAACGCAAGCACTTTGTCCAGGATCCAGCAGCTCAAGTTCCTTATTCTTACTTTAATATCATGCTCTTTATTGTAATTATCTCCTGATTTCAGATACTGTTTTATTTTTTTTAATTTTTGATGGGATTCCATAATAATCTTGCTGTTATTGCAGGAGGAGATCCAAAAGCTCATTGATGATCACAAGGCCACACTAGAAGCAAGGAAAACTGAGTTTGAAGTTGAGATTGAACAACGACAATCCTTATGCAAAGAAAGAGAGGAAGCTTTAAGATTGTTTGAGTAGCTTAAGAAATTGAAAACAGAGTTAAATGTGATCAGGCTTGGCAGCTGACAATATGATACAGCTGGAAAGATTTATTGAAGGCTCCCAAATTTCTACAAATGAAGGTTTAGTGAACAAATTAGTGAGATTTAAAATTGGCTATAAGCCTAATGAGATCAAATAAGAGGAATCTGTTCGTAGCCTTGCTATTTCTGTAATTAGTGAGATTTAAAATTGGCTATAAGCCTAATAAATAGTTCGTAGCCTTGCTATCTCTGTAATCTGTACTGCTATAAAATTGGCAGAAACCAAGACTGAAAATATTTGATATATTTTGGAAATCGAGTTTCAGCAATACAATATGGATTTCTTTTATTCAGATTGAAAAATCTGTGTAGTGATGAACCTCATATTAATATTTATTATTATCCATTTTTATTTATGACAACTGTTGAGTATCGCAAATAAGGTGACTAAAATATATGTTTTTTTCTTGTTTATTATACATTTTCTACTGTGTTGAAATCGAGTATAATTCTTTTACAAATCTGTGCCAATATTTGAAGGCAATGTGCTTTCTTGTAGTGGTGCTAATGCATGGATGTTCACCTAAAATCTAAAGCAGGAGTTGATATGTGGATGAAAGAGACTGTTAACACATGTCCTAAGTCGGCTAGAAGAAGGCAATAAAACGGGGTTGATTGGCCCGAGAATGCACAATAAAGACAGGAGGTTTATGATAGACAAATAAGCCAGTGACAGATGGGTACACAAAGGAAAAATCTCACTTTGAAAGTGGACAAGTTCTCTAGGCAAACTTTTCCCTCCTATACCCATCTATCACTACAACTTATTTGTATGTCATAAAACTCCTGTAGCTTGCTTATCTGATGGTGGTGAGTATTCTTTAATATGCCTCCACTTCTCATCTAATTTCACCTTGAATTAGCATTTGTGTTACCCAAGTTGGGTCCACCCAATAAAATCCAAAGAAAATTCTGAAGTGCATGATAAGCGTATTGAAAAACACTATCATAACATGGCATTTCATCTCACATTTCCAAAATAAGAAACAACTTTCCAAATTAGGGAACATGTTTGCAGGCCATATCATATGTGTTTCCACATTTCACTGTGTTTTTGGTGATGGTACCAACCATGTACTTGTGTTTCCCACAACATAACCAAATATTTATATTGGTGCAAAGTTCAAACAGACATCAGTCTCAATTTATTGAAGCAACATGAGCCAGAATCTTCACATTTTGAGGATATTATGTTACAGCCTTGGTCTAGAAGCTAACCTATGCAAAAAAGAAGATCATGACTTTCAATATGTCCAATAAATTTTTTCCAGATGGTCACTCTTATAAAGGTGACAATAGTATAAGGGGTATCTTCCTATACCTAACTAGGTGTTCATTTTATGTCTCTAGCTTTGGAGATGAGATTGTCTAAGTCTTACATTGTCCTTCATATACTAGAAAGGTGTTACCCACCATGTGCATTTCAAACACTTTAATCAATCATCATCAATTCCATCATCAATTAGTTCCATCCACTCGGGATTGAAAATCATATTTGACAAAATGGAACCAAAATCCACCTTGCGGTCAATTCAAGAAAAGACTTCAGCCATAGCAGTATTGTTGTTGATCCTACATGATTTAAAAATGGACCAACAGGTCATAAAATAAGGCATCATGGCAACAATAAGGAATGGAAGCAACTAGAAATGTACAGAAGCCTGGAATAGTAGTAGCCAAATTCAAGATGGAGAAAAGTCCAATTTCCTTAGTCCTTGGCATTAAATTATATTCAAGATGAGCACTAGATGATGAGATGAGACTTTTACGCTCGTAGAGCAAAATCCCACACCAAATCGAGTAGAACATGTAGTTGTTATAGGTTATCTTACTCATGTCAAATTTGTGATCAATGTACTGTCGTACAGGTGGGAAGTTCTTTGCTTGTTTGATTTTAATAATAGAGTTCTAGTACACAACACAATTATGCCACATTCACTGTAATTACACAAAGTTTCTCATTTTTTTAACAACAGTTGTGGTTACAATATAGTTCAAGCAGTTGAAAAATGTTAATTCAATTGACATCTAGCACACAAGATTGAATGAAACGTTCTCCTACGTAGAACATTTTAAAAGTGGGTGTTTCCCATCTGATGTAACATTTTAGTTGTAAAATTTTACATGGCCATTGTTTCAAAATATTTCTTAAATATCCCCATCATTTTTTTTTAGTGTAAAGAATCAAAGATTAATTGAGATAGATTTTATATTAATAATATCTTTGTTTTCTGGCTGTTGACAAAGTCCGAAGGAATTTTATTGTTCTAGTCTTGGTTGAGAGATATTCTTGCAAAAGCAAACTTTCATCTTTGATCGCTTTAAATTCCCTAAGCATCTATGGTCTTATCTTGTATGTATTTCTTGCTTCTAATTTTCTTGTGAGAGACTAAACTCCCACACTCTACATTGCCATAGTAGTACTAGCATGATGAAGATGTAAATGATTTTTTCCACGACTATTACACTTTTATCCTTTCCAAAACAACTGTCTAGTCTCATCTTGTATTTTTTCTTTGGTATTGTTGCACTTGCAAACTTATTGGGGAATAAATTCAGTGATACATAACTGTAGTGTTCTATTCTAGCAAAACTTTCAAGATATTGAAATCGATTTGGCTAAAGAGAGGACTCTTTTAGATCTAGTTTCACATTTATTTTAAATTCAAATCTGAACCAGTAAAGAAGCTAAGAATTGACAGTTTTTTGGTCACCATCATGACATTGACACTTCAAGCAACATTATATTGACTAGATAGAGTAGAAGGATTATAGGTATTGATCCATAGATTATTCTTTGGCAATCAACCTCTAAATATTATCAAACTTTTTAATATATTATTTACATGATATAATTGCACTCTTAATGCTTTGGGATATATAATCTCCAAAAGTTACACACTGGGTGTTGTCACTGGCAGCGACTGTCACCTTGTCACTAACAAATGGGTGTTGTTTATAGGGTTGCAGTTTCTGGGCTAGGTTTGCAAGGTGGTCTTCGAATCCCTCATCTCTCTGTCAATGGCTTTGAAAGGCTAAGAGAACAGTGGAGCCCAGGGTGTTATAGTTCTGTTCCATGTCATTGTCATGTTCTAGAATCCAGAGACTTCTTCCTAGAGTAGCCTCTGTTTATGCTTTTCTGAGGAATATTTATGCAGGGATAATAAATTATTCAACCAATGATGTAGAGTTCTTATTTTCGCATGGTTAAGGAATGTTTTAGATTGTGACATTCATGAAGTTGTTTTGGCAGATCCTCAACATTCCTTCAGCTATGGCGAACTTCATTTATCATTTGATCAGCCTCATTATAATTTTCAAGGACAGCCTGGATGATATTCATGTGAGAAGTCCCCATTTTCTTGCTCGTACAAAAATTAAAATGGTGCGATGCCAAGCTTTATGGTTATCTATGTCTAGAAACTGCCTTCAATCAGTTTTTCCCCCTTACCTTAGCTTCCGCTGAAGGGCAAGGAATTCCAACATGCGTCCTTTTTTATTTTCCAAATAGTAATTCCTAGTTAAATTTATTTTGGGTACATGTGTTATGATATGGAAAATAATGAGACATTTTTTTCTCCATCAAAATACTTTAATTTGATATTTCAAAGGTTGAAATCAGAATATACATAGTACTGTCTTTTCAGATCTTGCTGAGCCTTAAGGAATAGATACAATATCACAAATTCCAGTTTGTCATCTATTCCCATTAGTTACACTCTTCCTGTATCAATTAAGACCCCGAAATGTGCATTAAAACACCAAAAAGGGTACATACATGAGGATTTTATGCCTTTCCATACTCATAACTTGCCATTTTAGTATTACAAAGCAAAACAAAACTCCTCTGAAGAAGTTAATACTGGAGAAGAAACAGTTTCGTGCTGGAGTTCTCCATACTTGAAATCCTTCACAGAAAAGGGTCCAGCCATATTTGTCAATATATATGGTGGGTCCAGAACCAAGCCATTCTTCACAAGTTTATTACGCTCGAAGATACAAGTGGCCTCATTGAAAAGTAAGTCAAGGACGTTGAAACATAGACTATGAAAAATTCGGGTTCGAATAATGCTAGATCTGAACAAAGACATTCCAAGGGTTTCTTTGATAGCACCAAACAAGGAGATCCCCTGCATTGTGGTGTTGGAGAAGTATTTTTAATCAAAATAACCATTGCCTCCTCAAATATTTATAAATTTTATTTATACTTGCTTTACCATGTATATCAGATACCTATCAATCACAAACATGAAAAATTGTGGAATTCATGCTCTGGAAACACAACCAACCTTTATTATTACCAACATTAACTTTTATATAGTAGCAGATATGTAGATAAAATTTCCAGCTTCCAAAGAGACAAACCTGCTTCTCCAACATGATGGTACATTCTTAACTACTAACATTTCACTGGGAATTGCTCCCTATCATCGCACTGGGAATTGGAAGCAAGGAATTTACAAGTGCAATAGCTTCATCCAAAAAGGACTTTTAAAGCCATCGCTTTAACTGAATCTGATGACATATAATTTGGCCCTTTTTCCATGCAGCATAGCTAACGGGTGCTTCTAGGTCCTTGAGAAATGAATACACTGCCTTTGAAATGGGAAACCCTCTTGCATCTTTTTTTCTGTGCAGATTCACCTTGTCTGAAATGAATATACATAGGATGTAGGAAAATCTAATTTAGTTAAAAGATGGTAGGCATCCTAATGAAAATAAAAAGAAAAGACAAAATTTTACTAGAAAGAAAGAAAGTGAGCTCCAAACCATAGCTTAATTAAATAAATTAGCTAAGCAAACCATACACAGTGACTATGCTGGCAAGCTGAGGAATATCTTCTTCATCAAGAACCAATATTTGTATATCAATAAGCCAGACTGAGAGGGATGTCAATGCAGCACCAACAGACATTCTGATTGCAATAGACAAATCGAAGGAATTATTTCATCAAACGAACCTGAATGAGAGCACCACCTTTCAACTTACATCATTATGGACTTTAAAATAATAATTAGAGTCAAAATATGATAATAAATTACTCAAGAATCAAAAAAATAGTCGAACGAGGTATAAGATGGTTGAAATCCCATGTCTGTGCTGACCTCTTGCTCTGTTACACAATCTTGTAAACATGTGAGATGCTTAATTTATGATGTATAAGATGGTTTGAAATCCCACCATGGCTATTAATTATCTCTAGAAGAAATCAAGGTAAAACAGCATGTATTCATTCAAATAGATTGCAATCTAATAAGGTGTCTTCACATGAATGGCATGCACAGCAACATTTCTGGATGGATTTTGTTAAAGGCTTCCTGATCTGTATGTTGAGAGAGGCTGTATGCTATGATGGTTGAAATCCCACCATGGCTATTAATTATCTCTAGAAGAAAGCAAGGTAAAACAACATGTATTCATTCAAATAGATTGCAATCTACTAAGGTGTCTTCACATGAATGGCATGCACAGCAACATTTCCGAATGGATTTTGTTAAAGGCTTCCTGATCTGTATGCTGAGAGAGGCTGCATGCTGTGAGTTTCCCAATGCAAACAACACAAATTGAATGTATTTTGAAGCATGTGAAATATACAACAAGCAGCACTAAGGTGTCTTCACATGAATGGCATGCACAACAATATTTCCGGATGGATTTTGTTAAAGGCTTCATGATCTGTATGCTGAGAGAGGCTGTATGCTGTGATGGTTGAAATCCCACCATGGATATTAATTATCTCTAGAAGAAAGCAAGGTAAAACAACATGTATTCATTCAAATAGATTGAAATCTAATAAGGTGTCTTCACATGAATGGCATGCACAACAACATTTCTGGATGGATTTTGTTAAAGGCTTCCTGATCTGTATGCTGAGAGAGGTTGTATGCTGTGATGTTTGAAATCCCACCATGGCTATTAATTATCTCTAGAAGAAAGCAAGGTAAAACAACATGTATTCATTCAAATAGATAGCAATCTACTAAGGTGTCTTCACATGAATGGCATGCACAGCAACATTTCCGGATGGATTTTGTTAAAGGCTTCCTGATCTGTATGCTATGAGTTTCCCAATGCAAACAGCAAAAATTGAATGTCCATTGAAGCATGTGAAATATATAACAAGCAGCATACGTATATGTTTGTGGGGAAAGAAACTTTTTTGATACTTGGAATAGACTCGAACAAATAACAACAAATTGAAGCACATAACACAAATGAACAAAACAAGATTGAAGAAACAAATAACAGATGTATGTGCTGACCTCTTGCTCTGTTACAACATATATTCATTCAAATAGATTTCAATCTACTGAGGTGTCTTCACATGAATGGCATGCACGGCAACATTTCCGGATGGATTTTGTTAAAGGCTTCCTGATCTTGAATCAAAACCTTGATGAATCTGCATCATAAATTATGTACCAACACACATCTAAGCATCCACATGTCAATTTATTTGTTCAAGCAATCCACAATATAGTCTTAAACTATATAAAGTCCAATGCATTGTAGCAATTATATGTTCTAACCTTAGAATCAAAGTTCATTGTTCATCTTGAACAATGTGTTCCACTCATATGAAATGTGCTAGTGGCAAATTTTCCAAAATGGCATCATGATCATCTATCGATAACCTCCATTGTCGCTGTTTTTTTCTACTCTTCACTTGCTTCAATTGCAGTCGAGTTGCTATGACCAAGTGACTATATTGGGCATAAATAACCTCTGGCTGGTAATCTTGAAAAATAACATGATCTTTACATTTCTTTACTTCTTCAAAGAAATGTCCCATTAACACCATTCAACCAATTGGGTATGTATAATTTGATGGATCATTATACTCTTGCAACAGCGTGGATTTAGACACGACTCCACATTTCAATCAGAGATAATGAGTGTCTGTTCGAGTTTCCATGGTTGAACAAATTTTTTAGTTTGGTTTTCACATTCATCGATGGACTCTGTCTAATCAATACATGCATAACAAAAGCAAGAGAATTTTCGTTTCTCAATGCAATGTATATTTGTCATGTCCTTACTCATAATTGAGTGTAAACTTCTTGTTTTAGGGATTACACTGGCATTATATGGCAATGATCTATCAACATCACCCATTGCAATATTCCAAAAGTACCTGCTTGAGAAAAACACACACATATGTATGAGTCAAATTTTGAAAAATATTAAATATTTTTTTGATAACAAAATACGTGCACATATATGTATACACATATATATATCTACACATGTATAATATATTCTTAGTTAAATGTGTATGCTTACCTATGCACATGAGCCATCCTTGGGTTTGATACATGACTTAAATTTCCCTTGCACCAATTAACAACATCTAAAGAATTTGCAAGTCGGCAAGCAGAGTGATTCAATTGATACCTCCTAAGTGCACATTTTACGCATGCCCCAGCACCATCATGCTCTCATTTTCCATGCCCTGTCTCAAAGAAATTCCATGTATGTCGAATGTTGATTTTCCTATGAAGACGAGACAACCAATAGAACGATCTTGCTGATTTAAATTGACCATCACAACCATCTGACCATACCCAATGTTCTTTAAAAGTGACTCTTCGTTTCAACAAATCATTATAAATAACATTAAAACAATGTTGAACAAAACACGTGTCATGTTTTCGATCATCACTGATGTAGAAATGGTACTCCTTAATCACCTCACAATTATTTTCATCGCTATCAAAACCATCGAAACTAAGCTCTGCGTGTCTATACAAAATATGCACAAATATCGATACATGGCCAGAATGATAATACTCACTTTGTATCTCCTTTTGTGGACTAAACGTGTAATTCTCAGCGAAATCAACCACTGATAATATTGTTCCTTTTGGGAACACCTCATGTGATTGCTTGAACTGTAAATCCTGCCATCGTGCTATATGACAATGCTTAATATATTTGTATATTTGCACCCTGAACTTCTCCATAAAAGATGTCACTGGAATCTCGTCATCAAGTAAAGTGATCTTTTTTGATTTTGTGCTTGAATCTGCAACAGGAGTGTAAGTAACATATTCATATCTCTTCCAATTCAGACTGATATTTGACAGTCTGGGATCATTAGGATCAATGGGATACTTTTCATCATAGAGTGCCAAATGAGAACATTTGTCGCATTTTCTTCCACCAACACATTCCTTTTATAAAATAATTCATTATTCTCTCGTGGACATAATATCTTTGATAAAAATTCACGAACACTTGAAGGAGGAGGGTCATTTGACCAATATTTTATGCAAAATTTACAAATGTCTCATACAATAATTCGAATTCTACATGGTATCGACAACAACATGTGTCTCGAACAGTGATAGGCCTGACATACCATGGTTTAAGCTTCACAAATGTGCTAAGAGAAATCTTCACATCAATATTACTCTCCATAAAGCTCTCGAATAATTCTACTTGACTGACCTGTGTTATATGTTTGGAATGAGATTCATAAACTCCCTTAGATATACGGCATCGCAGTTGATCCTTTTCATTTGGCGACACACGAGAGTTCGAATCCCAAAACTCTTTTACCCTATCCCTCACACCATCAAGAAGTCTATCATGATATGGACGCCTGCAGATATTAGTCCAACATGCTCCTTCATCATTCTCATCTATTTGAGTTCTAAATTTTTAATGCCTCCATAAACTTTTTCTTGATGTTTTAATCAATTTTGAAGTTATTGACATCAACCGACTTGATGAAGTTCCTTTCGCAACTGCACCTGTTAAAAGTGCTCTACGAGCATTCTTTGCAACATTAGATCGCCCTTTGGCTAGTATGCCAAGCGCCGATGTCACATTATTTGTTACCATTTCATTTGCTAAAACCTCTTTTTCACTTTTAATGCCCAATAATTCCACAACATTTGTGAGATATTTGTGCTTTATAAGTCCACGTAATAGTTGAGCTTGTGCTATGATAGATAAACCTTCAAAAGTATGTTTCAATACAGATTTTACTTTATCTTGAACTGTCCTTTTAGCCAATGGTGGTCCCAATTCTTCAATTTTAGTTGCATCCATATTTTCTAGAAACTTGTAGTTGTATACAACATTATTGGAACTTCCAATTAATTGCAGTGAAATTGGATGTGTGGTTGCTTCTTCTTGTGGATCTGATGTTGTCCCTGCATAAAAAAACAATATTAAAACTTCTAATTTGAAATTGACATGTATACAAATTACAAAATTCAAATTGAAGAAACTAAATTGACTCACCAGTGACATTGATATCAATTATATTCTCGTTGACAAGTTCCTCAACATTTCTCATTTCCTCGTCATTGTCATGTACCACTACATCTATTTCACGATGCTCTACCTCCACATTTCTTTCATGCCTTAATCTTTCCCTTTCCTCTCGCCATTTTTTTTGTGATTTATCATTTTTCTCCTTTAAATCTTTTCTTTTTCGATCGTACCTTGATATGCAATTCCTTTGGTTTCCCATGTTCACACAATTGGAAACCTAAAATACAATTCTATTTGGACCAAATACCTAACAAAACATAAAGAGTTCAAACTAAGTACTTCATGCTTTCATAGATTGCAAGATTGAAAAAATACTCCATGTCTTCATAGAGACATTATGCAAAAATATTTCATGCATGCACCCAAAAACATTTCAAAAAAAAAATTTGCACCCACAAAAACTTTCAAAAAATATTTCCCACCCAAAAAACTTGAATTTTTTTTTTTTTTGCCAAAAAAAGTTTTGTGCACATAAAATAGATTGGAGCACCCTCACTAGATTGACAGTCACCCCTAAAAGCCAGGCTCAAGAGGGAGAGCTAATTAGAAGAAGGTTGGTAAGATAGATCAACCTTTGGTCATTTCCCCTGGCCAAAAAACCCCATCGGCTAGCACCTATAGCCTAGAACAACAAAGAGGAATGATTCTATAAGTAACATAGCCAAAATTTTATATGTGGAAAATTCAATGAAAAATATAAGTAACATAGCCAAAATTTTATATGTGGAAAATTTACAAGCTACATATGTGCAAATTTCCAAACTACAGGAAAAGAATTTGGACCTCCGCAGTTTTCGTCGGAGTTGTGTGCAAACTTTCGCGCGAGAAAACTGTCGACCGAAAAATTGCGTCGATTTTTTATTGAAACATTTCATAAAAATCTTATATATATAAGATTCAATAAAACTCTCGGCCGAGAGTTTTTATAACTCTTGTCCAAGAGTTTTATTTTAATAATATAACCAAAATTCTTCATTCGCGCGGCATTCTGCACTGGTTGTTTTCGCGAATCCCATTTCCCATCTCTGCTTCCCTCAGATTCTGGGCGTTTGAAGGAGTTCTCAAGGAATGAGAAGGCTCCCTGAAGGAAGGAGCCATCCGTACCATGGTTGCAGCTGTAAGTGTAACACCTACTTCCGACAGATGATCACGAACCTCTTGAAACCGTATAAGGTATGAAGCCACAAGCTCCCATTTTCGCGTCTGGATCATACAGAGCTTTTGCTCCAAGTACAACTTCCGCTGCTCGGAAGATCCCTCATATAGGTCATGCAAAGCTACCCACACATCTATGGCAGTATTCTTGCCAGCCAAGTGTGAGACAATGTGGTCCTTGACACCATCAAGGAGCAGCCTCTTCGCCTTCGCCATATCAGCCCTGTACTTTATGAGTTGATCCGGATCTGTAGGTACAACTACCACGTTCTCCACGAATGCCTTCAGATCATATTCATCTAGAAGAAACATAGCCCGATCCTTCTAGATCATATAGTTAGAGGAGCCCTCCAACCGATCTTGATCACGAAGTCTATGAGATGCCATATCAACTGAAATACCGTCAAATCTACTCCCTCTTTCTCCCCACTACGTAGTCCCTGGCAGGCTTACGCAGTCCCTGGTGGAGTTGTAAGTTTTGTAGCTCCTTTACTACTCAGCTATTGAGAAATGATGATTTCCTCGGTTAGGAAATCATTGAGGAAGAAATTCCCCAAATATGTGTCCCTTTGATTCCTTATGACGCTTTCTGCCCAACAACAACTTTAGAAAACTACGTCCCTCTATCTTCTGCGTGGAATCTCTACGCAGCTCCCTCTACCATAGCAAGAACTCAAACTGGAAGTCCTACCACTCTGTCAACTCCCTCAAAGAGAGACAACCTCGAAGCTTCATCCCTCGTGGCTAGATCTGCGCAATCCCGATGGGGATTCGTTCTGCTGCACTGTAGCAAAAACGACCTTCACTTCAGAAATAAGATCCGTCCTTCCTATTTCACATCAATGCTCTGATACCATGTGAAAATTCCAAGATCTAACCTTATCTAATGAATCCTACTGCAACAATTGAGTGTACTTCTCCTATTAAGTAAATTACATTACATAATTAATTCAGATTTGAATTATTGAAGAAACTATTGAAGCAACCTACACTAAAATTGAATCAGAAACAAGGAAACTAGACAAGGAAATCATTCACACCTATGACAGTTATTTTTGGACTAATGTCCCCGGAAAAACTCAATGTGAGAAAACTGGTGCAACAAATCTGAAGGTTTTTATTATTAAGCAGTAGAAATGTTTGAATACATCTCTGAATATCCTCAAGGGTTATTCAGTTACAGAGATAAATACTGGCAGAAGAATATGTGAGAAATACCTCACTCAATCATTGAGTTTTCCGCTGATCCAGATGAAGAACTTGCCCTGGGGAGGCTTTGCGTAGTCCCAGCACTGCGACTTGCAACCTTTGCATCACCCCTTTCCAGGCTCAGCTTTCAGCCCCAACCAAGTCGTTTTGCCTCTGTGGATGTTGAGGAACAGCCTCCCGATGCCACTTTCCGGATCTCGGCCTCCGAAACTAATCCACCAGCGAATTTCGAAAACCCTTCCTTCTACCTCTGCGCTGCATCTGCGTGAGCTTACGCAGTTACTGCGTCACCCCTTCTTTCTGCGTTGGCTAGGCTAGATCACCTCTGCCTCTCTCTGACTGATGCTCCACCAGACTGAGAAAATCTCTCTCCGGATGTTATCTCTGCCCCTCACTACTTAGATCTCTAGCTTGAATTTCTTAGCAAACTGCGCCCCAGAAATTTCGAACTCTTAGATCAAATCAGTGTCTCTGTGTCCTTTCAAATGACCCTCAAGCCTTCCTTTTATAATCTTCTCGTTGATAAATCCTTCTAGAAAACGAAGATCAAGTCATGTTTTAATCTTAGCCATCAATTAGACATCTATTTTATTAATACTCTTTAATTATTTAATTTCCCTAAGTTTAGACTTAGGGTCCCCATTAAAATAATTAATTATTTTAATGAAACATGAACCGAGTGGAATTTCCACAAATGGTTTCTGGGTTCTTTGAAATACAAGTGTCTAAGCCTCCATACCAAATTTGAGACTTAGAGCACTATCTGATGCTGCAAAAATCAACACAAATAAAATTAAGGAGGAGGCAACGTGAGGAAAGATGTAGTCCACTAGAACTCTACGCAGAGAGTGATGCAAAGGCACCAACGTATGGGCAGTGGCTCCATTCTGGGGTCAGAGAGTCACTATGGAGAGTGAGAAATTTAGCATAAAATTTCTCTCATTATTTTTCCTCTGTTTCGCTTGTCAGAATTCTTGTACTCAGATTGTTGCTGAAGATTAATAAGAAAATCGTAATCTGCTGCACCGGTTTTCCCGCATTGGGTTTTTCCAGGGACAATTGTCCAAAAATAATTGTGTCAATATTTTTATGTGTGTGCTAGAATTTCTCTTTTTCTAGCATTTTTATTTTTCCGCAGTAATTTAGTGTGAAAATTGCAATAGTAAATTTATTCGATATTTTCCGCAGCAAATAAAATGCAAAATTAACTTGCCAGTTAGAAGAATATTTTTTAGTTATTGCAATAGGTGAAATTTTCACATGGTATCAGAGCTTACATGATCAACCAGAGAGCTCAGTAGCAAGAAGAGAAGGAGGGTCGTTGCTCTGCGTAAGCAATAGTTCGAATTCCCCAGAGGCAACGCATTCCCTTGGCCAGAAGGGTCAAAATTCCCGAGGAAAATCGATTTCTTTGAGAGAGCAATAGAGAAATATGATTTCTCCAGTTCGAGGATTACTAGAGGCAGAGAGAGAAACCATATTTTTTGTAGAGAAGATCTCTTGCTGGACGCAGCAGTTTTGCAGCATCAAAATCAGTGTTGGGAGGAAAAGAGAAATATCACAGAAAATCATGGACAAAATAAACAGTCACAATGCTTAAAATTTATCTTCCGGGCTGGAGGATGAGTTTGCTTGCTTCTCAGGTTTAGCATCACCTAGTGTCTAGTATATAGATAGTGGAGCTTCATCTCATATGACAAGAGTTAGAGAATATTTCTCTAGCTATCAGGAGGAGCAGATGGACTTGCAGATCAATATGGGCAACAGAACTAAATGTATTTCAGTAGGGAGAGGCATCATAGAGTTTCAGACAGAGACATGAAACAACACCAGCGCTACTAATGTATTGCATGTGCCAGGATTGGGTATGAACTTAATTTCAGTGTCCTAGTTATAGGACAAGGGGTACGATGTACACTTCATAGGGAAGAAAGTGTATGTCAAACACTCTAGCTGGAAGAAGGTGAAACAGGTTAGAGCTCGGAGCAACAGGTTATACAAGTTGCAACTCGATTCTCCAATGGCACTGATAGGCAGTGATAGTAGTGTGAAAATTTCAATCTAGAAATCTATAGTTGCAATGATAGATTTATTTCTCCTTCTTATTACTCCGATAAGTTATTTACAGAAATCTATCAGTAAACTTTGAAATAAATACTACTGCAACATTCACAATTACATATGCAGAGAAGGAAACGGTAAAAAACATAAGCATAAGAACCAATCACATATACACATTTATTTTTGGACAATTGTCCCCAGAAAAACCCAATGTGGGAAAACCAGTGTAGCGGATGATGGTTTTATTATTATTCTTCAGCAAATGAATCTTTAAAAGGAATAAACTGGCAGATATAATTGGAAAACACTTGAGACAAAATTCTTGGTCCCTCCCAAAAATTTCCTAACACCAGAAAGAGCCTATAACTCCCTCTGTGTCTGTCTGCGTGTCTCTCTGCGCGGTCCCTGCACTGGACTGTGCCACTCTGCATGGGTTCACTGCGCTACAACTCTGTGCTGCCTTCTATGGCCCTCTGCGTCCCTCTGTCCTTGTGCTCAGTCACTGCTGACTCCCTCTTCTCCTTCTGCTTCTGCAACTCCACCTTGCAACTCTCCCTCTGAAATCAAATTCTATTCCTTCAGAATCGATCTCCTTCGGGTACTGAGTGTATGCCCGTATTACTTTCCAAATTAACCTCAAGCCTTCTTTTATAATCTTCTCGTTGATGAATCAACAACCCATAGTAGAAGTCTAATCAATGGCTAAGATTAAAACTTGACTTGATCTTTGTTCTCTAGAAGATTCACACTCTGTCTTATTAATACCCTTTAATTATTTAATTTCCCTAAGTTTAGACTTAGGGTCTCCATTAAAACAATTAATTATTTTAATAAGACATGAACCGAGTGGAATTTCCACAAGCAGTTTCTGGATTCTTTGGAATACTGATGTCCAAGGCTCCTTACAAAGTTTGAGACATGGAACACTTTCCGATGCTACAAAAATCAACACTCCCTCTTAATGAGGAAGGTGTTCTAGAAATATGTTTGCTGCATGCTGCTCTGCTTTTGAAGCATCCTCTGCACCCTTGATCTCTGGCTGCTGCCCCTTATCTGCTGCGCTAATGCCTTCTGTACTGCTGCTCATGACATTGCCACTGTCACTGCTTCATATGTACTACAGCTCCGTCTGAATCCTGATCCTATCCATTCCTGCTACTGAAATGAATTCCTGATCATCCCCATCTTCTATCTGACGTAGACAAAATTGGTCTTCCCCAGAGTCTTCGTGAGAATGTCTTCCACTTGTTCTCTTGTTGGAGATTACTGCAACTATACAACTCCTCGTTGGACACAGTCTCTGATGAAGTGACACCTGATGTCAATGTGCTTCGATTGATCATGAAACACAGGATTTTCAGAGAGCTTGATGCAACTCTGATTATCACATAGAATACTGGTCGCTTCCATTTTCTCCTTCAGTAGGTTCCCAAGCAGTTTCTGAAGCCATATGGCCTCACACGAAGCTGTGCTAGCTGCCATATATTCAGCCTCTGCTGAGCTCAATGCCATAGATTTCTATTTCCTGCTGCACCAGGAAGTCATCCCTGATCCAAGACTGAAGCAGTACCCACTGGCACTCTTCCGATCTACCGAACTCCCTGCCCAATCTGCGTTGGTGAATCCACTTAACTTGATGTCATTTCCATGGGTGTACTTCAATCCAAGCTCAACTGTTCCTTGAAGATACCTGAGAACATGATTGGCTGCTACCTAATGAGCCCTCTTAGGTTCCACCATGAACTGGATAAGGGTATTTACAGCATAACAAATGTTTGGCCTAGTGTTTACCAGATACATCAAAGATCCTATGAGTTGCCTATACAGAGTAGGATCAGCCTCATCATCTTCGGACGTGTCGATTTTCTTCCAGTTGGTGATCATTGGAGTCGTCATGAGTCTACAATCCTCCATTTGAAATCTCTTCAGAATTTCTGTAGTATATCTTCCTTGACCAAGAAAGATGTACCCCTTTTGCTGCCAAACTTCCAACCCCAAAAAATAGTGCATCAGCCCTAGATCCTACGTTTCGAATTCTATAGCCAAATTCTTTTTGCAGTCTTTGATGAACCTCGATGACCTTGTCAGAAATAGATTATCTACATATTGCACTAGTATCAGGGGCTCACTCCCTCTGGTTGTTCAATGTACACTTCCTCTTCTATCACCCCATTTAGGAATGTAGTCTTGACGTCCATCTGGTGAATCTCCTATCCCATTTGCGCTGCAAGGGATATCACGGATCTAATGGAAGTATATCTGGCTATTGGGGCGAAGGTTTCTTCATAATCTATCCCATCCTGTTGAGTGTACCCCTTAGCCACAAACCTGGCTTTAAATTTCTCGATGCTGCCATCTGTAATATACTTGATCTTATAGATCCACCATGAACCTACAACTGATCTGTCCTGAGGTATGGGAACCACTTCCCAGACATCATTTGTCATGATGGAACTGTACTCTTCCATCATCGCATCTACCCATACTGGATGCTGAGCTACTTCCCGAAAACTAGACGGCTCCCCAATTTGTGCAACCAATGCTTGGTGCCTCTCAGGCTGCCTACACTGTCTCTTCACATCTCGAGGGGCTCTGACAAAGTCCTTTGCATCCCTCAGAATTTGTCGTAATTCCTTGCTCGTTCTTCCACTGGTAGTGGGTGGATTCACCTACTCTCCCTCCTGCAAGTCCTCGGGAGAAGTGTCCCTTGGAGAGGCAACCATATTATCTTCTGTAGGTCGTTGAGGTTGAACCAGCGGATCCTCCTTAGACTACGTAGCAAAAGGCATCTCTCGGGATCTTCTGAAGGCCTTCTCCTCCATGAATTTCACATCCCTCCACACTACAATTTTCCTACTCTCCGGAATGTATATGCGGTAAGCCTTTGCATTCTCGCTGTATCGTACTAGATACCCCTTTTCTACAGTGTCCAACTTCTTCCTCTTTTCATTGGGCACATGACAATAAGCCGTACTGCCAAATATCCTACAATGAATCACTTCAGGCTTGCTGCCAGTGAAGACACTTTCTGGCGTGATCTTTCCCAATGCGTTGTGAGGAATCCTGTTCTGAACGTAGACAACTGTATTACAAGCTTCAGCCCACAGAAATTTGGGCATGTCTTGATCATACATCATTGCCCTTGCAACCTCGACAATGGTTCTATTCTTCCTCTCCGCCACACCATTCTGCTCCGAATTATATGGAGTAGTCCACTCTCTTTTGATACCTTCCCTTGCGCAGAACCATGTGAGTTCCTTGTCTGTGTACTCTCCACCATTGTCTGAACGCAACACCTTGATCCGCTTTCCTGTCAGATTTTCTACCAGAGATTTAAACTCTTTAAACCGACTGAAGACTTCGTCCTTGGTCTTCAAAAAGTAGATCCAGGTTTTCCTGGAATGGTCATCAATAAAGGTGACGAAATACTCGGCACCACTAAGAGCCCTAGTGGACATTGGTCCACAGATATTCGAATGTATCAACCCCAATACACTCTTAGCCCTATTGCTGCTTCTCTGATACGCTACCTTGGCATATTTTCCCAACACGCACCCTCTGTAGACATCGTGTCGCTTGGTGCTCAGTTCTGGAACTCTTGTGACAGTTTTCTTGAGAATATTTAAAGTCCCATGATGCAAATGCCCCACTCTTCTGTGCCATAGTTCATTAAGGGCCTTTTCATTAGTATTGCCTATTATTGCCATTGGAGATTCAAGTTGTAACTTATAAAGTTTGTTGCTCCTTACTCCGATTTGTGCTTTCTTCTTCCAACTAGGGTGTTTGACGTAAACTCTATTACCAATGAAGTAAACGTCGTAACCTTTGTTTTGAAGTTGAGACATTGAGAGTAAGTTCATCCCCAATCCAGTCACGTGCAGTACATTAGTGGCTCGAAGCTTATTTCCAACCTCGGTCTAAAATACTACGGTACCTCTTCCAATAGGGGTGCATTTTGCTTTATTACCCATGATAATTTTAAAGTACATCTGCTCTTCTTGGTAGTTGGAAAAACATTCCCGCACTTCCGTCATATGAGCAGAAGCTCCACTGTCAATGTACCAGACTTCAGGAGAAGCAGTGCGTGACACAAAAGCAAACTCTTCTTCCAGTCTTGATGCTAGAACAGAAACATCGAGATCCATTTGTTCTTTCATGCTTCTCTTCCTTTCTGGAGAACTGCGTGAACCCCTTCGAGCTGTTGCAACAATGTCAGATTTTTGTTCACTTGCTTGTTCTTCGTTCCTGTTACTCATCTTTGGCTTTGATACCATGTGAAAATTTCAATCTAGAAATCTACAGTTGCAGTGATAGATTTGTTTCTCGTACTTATTACTCCGATAAGTTATTTACAGAAATCTATCAGTAAATTTCGAAATAAATACTACTGCAACATTCAAAATTACATATGTAGAGAACGAAACAGTAAAGAACATAAGCATAAGAACCAATCACATGTACACACTTATTTTTGGACAATTGTCCCCGGAAAAACCCAATGTGGGAAAACCAGTGCAGCAGATGAAGGTTTTATTATTATTCTTTAGCAAATGAATATTTATAAGGAACACACTAGCAAATATATTCAGAAACACCTGAGACAAAATTCTCGGCCCCTCCTGAAAATTTCCTGACACCCGGAAGAGCCTCCGACTCCCTTTGCATTTGTCTGCGTGTCTCTCTGCGCAGTGTCTGTGATGGACTACGTCACTCTACGTGGGTTCGCTGCGCTGCAGCTCTACGCTGCCTTCTATGATCCTCTGTGTCCCTCTATCCTTGTGCTTAATCATTGCTGATTCCCTCTTCTCCTTCTGCTTCTGCAACTCTGCCCTGCAACTCTCCCTCTGAAATTGAATTCTATTCCTTCAGAATTGATCTCCTTCGGGTACTGAGTGTATGCCCGACTTACTTTCCAAATGACCCTCAAGCCTTTTTTTATAATCTTCTCGTTGATGAATCAACGACCCAGATTAGAAGTCTAATCAATGGTTAAGATTAAAACTTGACTTGATCTCCATTCTCTAGAAGATTCACACTGTCTTATTAATACCCTTTAATTATTTAATTTCCCTAAGTTTAGACTTAGGGTTTCCATTAAAGTAATTAATTATTTTAATAAAACATGAACCGAGTGGAATTTCCATAAACGGTTTTTGGGTTCTTTGGAATACTGATGTCTAAGCCTCCTTACAAAGTTTGAGACTCAGAACACTTTCCAATGCTACAAAAATCAACAAGTATCAGTGGGAAGGAGCTGAATGAACTATGGCACAGGAGGATCGGACATTTACACCATGGAGCACTTAGGATGCTCATAGAAACTATAACGTGAGTTTCAATTCTCAGCACAGAGCATGATGATGTATGTAGAGGATGCGTACTTGAGAAGTATGCAAAGACAACATTTCCAAGAAGTGACAGCAGAGCAAATGGCGTTTTAGGATTGATAAACTCAGATATTTGCGGCCCTGTGTCCACTAGAGCTCTTAGAGGTGGTGAATACTTCGTCACCTTTATTAATGACAATTCCCGGAAGACCTGGATCTATTTATTAAAGACCAAAGTTGAGGTATTTAATCGGTTCAAAGAGTTCAAAGCTCTTGTAGAGAACACGACAGGGAAGAAGATCAAGGTGTTGCATTCAGATAATGGTGGAGAATACATTGATAAAGAATTCACAGACTTCTGCGTAAAGGAAGGCATCAAAAGAGAATGGACAACTCCTTATAACCCTCAGCAAAATGGAGTAACAGAGCGAAAGAACAAAACAATAGTTGGGTCTGGAAAGGCTATGTTATATGATCAAGATCTACCTTGATTTTTATGGGCAAAGGCATGTAACACAGTGGTGTACATTCAAAACAGAACACCTCGTAGAGCATTGGGGAAGAAAACGCCAGAAGGAGTCTTCACAAGAAAGAAGTGTGAAGTGAGTCACTTGAGGATTTTTGGAAGTGTGGCTTATTGCCACATACTATATGAAAAGCGTAGTAAATTGGATCAGATTGCAAAGAAGGGGTTCCTCATCGAGTGTAGCGAAACCTCAAAGGCACACAAGATATACATTCCTAGCAGTAGGAAGATTGTAGTGAGACGAGATGTAAAGTTCATGGAAGATAGAGCTTTCAGGAGATCTCGAGAGATGCCTGCACGTGATCAGTCAATAGAAGTTTTGTTAGTCTAGCAGCAGGGAAAACAAGTGGGACTAGCAGGAGGACAGTCACAGGGATCGAGTAGTGTGACTAGTACCAGTATCTCCTTAGGGGTAGGAGATCCAGGGAGTTCTCAACAGACGAAGCAGTAGGAACAGGAGGAGGAATTGGTTGAACCTCCCACCACCAGTGGTAGCGATAATGGGGAAGAGCGTCAGAACTTGAGGGATGCAGAGGAGTTTGTCAGAGTTCCTAGGACAGACAAGAGACAACGTAGGCAACCTGACAGATATCAAGCTTTGGAAGCTCAGGTTGCAGAACCCTTGAGCTCTTAGGAAGCCAGATAACATCAGGTGTGGGTGGATATCGTGGTAGAAGAGTATAGTTTTATCATGACAAATGATGTTTGGGAGGTAGTGTCGACGCCAGAAGACAAATCAGTTGTATGTTCCAGATGGATCTACAAGATCAAGTATGTTGCAGATGGCAGTGTAGAGAAGAACACAGCTAGATTTGTGGAAAAGGGGTATGCACAAAAGGAAGGAATAGACTATGAAGAGACCTTCGCCCAAGTTTCCAGATATAACTCTGTCAGATCTGTTATATTCCTAGCAACATAGATGGGATGGGAGATTCACCAGATGGATGTCAAGACAACATTCTTGAACGGGGTGATAGAAGAAGAGGTGCATATAGAGCAGCTTGAAGGCTTAGAAACTCGTGAGAAGCGCACTCATGTATGTAGATTTAAGAAAGCTCTATACAGGCTCAAGCAGGCACCCAGGGCTCGGTATCGTCGAATTGACAGTTACTTGCAGTAGTTGGGATTCATCAAGAGTGATGTAGAGCCCAACCTCTACTATTTGATGGTGGAGAATGAGCCTCTCATTCTAGTTTTGTATGTGGATGATCTCTTTTTGACAGGATCATTAGGGCTCATAAAAGACTGCAAAAGGAACCTTGCAGTAGAATTCGACATGAAGGATATGGGGTTGATGTACCATTTTCTAGGATTGGAGTTGTGGAAGAAAAATAGGGAGATCTTCCTTGGGCAAGGGAGATATGCCTCAAATATTTTGAAGAGGTTCAGAATGCAGGATTGCCAACCCATGGCGACACCCATGATCACCAATTGGAAAAAGATAGATGCATCAGGGGATAAGGAAGTCGACCCACCTTGTACAGACAACTCATTGGGTCTTTCATGTATCTGGTTAACACTAGACCAGACATTTGTTTCGCTGTCAATACCCTTAGTTAGTTCATGGTAGAGCCGAAAAGGGTACATTGGGAAGCAACAAGGCATATTCTTAGATATGTGCAAGGAACAGTCGGGTGTGGGTTGAAATATACTCGAGGAGATAACGTCAGATTATGTGGGTTCACAGATGCAGATTGGGCAGGCAGTTTGTGGACAGGAAAATTACCTCAGGGTACTACTTCAGTGTTGGATCAGGGATGGTCTCTTGGTGTAGCAGGAAGCAAAAGTCAGTAGCACTGAGCTCAACAGAAGCACAATACATGGTGGCCAGCACAACTACATGCGAAGCGATATGGCTTAGGAAGATGCTCGTGAGATTGTTCACGAAGTGGATGTGAGAAACCAGTGTCTACTGTGATAATCAAAGTTGCATAAAACTCTCTGAGAATCTAATGTTTGATGACAGGTCGAAACACATAGACATTAGATGTCATTTCATCAGAGACTGTGTACAATGTGGGGCAGTCCAGCTACAATATGTTCCCACAAGAGATCAGGTAGGCGACATACTCACGAAAGCTCTAGGGAGAGTTAAGTTCATCCAGTTCAAGGAACAAATGGGTATGGTGGAGAACCCGTTTCAGTAGCAGAGAGATATTTCTCAATTGCAGTGTTAGCACATCAGAGGGAGTTGCAATGTAGATGCAGTGGTTGGCAACAGTACAACAGGGTTAGCATCAACACAGATGCAACTCATATCAGAGTTGCGCAGTGGTTGGTGGGAAGTATGGCCACACATCAACAATGTGACAGGAGATGGTGCAGAGACAGTGTGTTGTGGCAGCTGTTGCAGCACTAGAACAGTTTCCTTGCTAAGAGGGATTGTTTGTTTTTGTAGCATCGGATGTATTCTAGCCACGAGATTTGGTGGAGAGGCTAGAATACATGTATTCTCCAATATCGAGAAATCATTTATGGAAATTCCACCTAGAGACGACTTAATTAGATTTATTAATCAATTTTTAATATTCCCTAAGTTTAAACTTAGGAAATATGATTAATTAATTAGAATTAATCAAGTCATGGTGTGAATGTTCTGTTAGTTTCATGTAACATTAAATGTGTTCTAGCCTTGAGATTTTGCAGACAGTTTAGAATACATTCGTACTCCAATACCCAGAAATAGTTTCTGGAAATTCCATCTTGAGACGACTTAATTAAAATAATTAATCAATTTTTTAATATTTCCTAAGTTGAAACATAGGAAATATGATTAATTAAAAGGTATTAATTAAGTAAGATGTGAATCTTCTAGAAAAAGGCATGGATTGAGTCCTAGTTAATCTTAGCCATTGATTAAGTTTTGATCGTGGCTGTTGATGTTTCAACGAGAGATTATAAGAAGGAACTCAATGGGACTTGGAGGACTGTAATATCCCAAATGGGATATTTTAACTAAAATTGCAGAAAATAACGTAACTCCACATTATGCCGTAAAATCAACATTTACTTAACAGAAGATTGCCATGTAAAAATAAAAACATATAGAGCACTAAAATCCATTACACATTGAATAGGAAGAATCTCAACATTTTATTATAAATAGTGAACTCGAGTTACATGCATATCTGACCCAAAATAATTGAGATGGAAAACTGGTCAACAAGATGAACTGCTGCACTGCGCTGGCCTCCAAAACTGAACTGCTACACTCTTCCTCCGACAACAGCTATCACTGAACCCACTGAAGATAATGAAGCACAAGTTGAAGATCTGAATGATCCTCACACCAATCCCTAAAGCTCTGCGAAACTTCTGAATGAAGTCTCCTCAAGAGAGTTGGGTTTTCGTCCAACACCCACAAATCACCCGAGGGTTTCCGTCCTGGGGCTACCAATGGAGTAGTGAACCAAGTTCTCAAACCTCTCATACAAGAAAATGATCTGATCGAAATATATCCCTCAATGGCCTCTTCCTTTTTCTTTTATAGATCTCCTGGATCCCCCTAGAGCATTATTTTAATATTATTGTATTCGTGGAGCACTTTCCCTCTTATTAAAATATTCATTTTTAATGCAGGAAAGAGTAAATCGACTACCATGTCTCCTCCGGTCACTGAAACTCATGTCCAACTGTCCCATCATGTAGGTATCCTTGTTCCGGTTCCAATGAGCTATTACACTAACATGTTCTATCATGTATTTCTCCCGAAATGCCACCTTGAGCGTATTTAATTGAGTTAAGCCCAAAAGTAACTCAGTTTTCCGAAAGTGGTCGGAATGCGCCGGAACAAAAGGCAAACTGCTCAGATGATGGAATATATCAAGCAAATGCCACCCGACCTCATAGAAACTCCTCAAAACTCCTCCAAAAATCCCCTGGGCCTGTTGATGACACCAACCTATACCTGTGACTTGTCTGCTCCTAACTTTGGAAGTCCATCCTAACCCTGTCATAGGTGACAGCAAAAAAAGAAATATTACAGACCTTTCACCCCATATTGCTTGCCCTCAAGCAATTCAAATATGTGGGTCACCATGTTGGTCCGACGCAACTGAGACCCAATGCCCGAATCCCATACAAACCCCTGGGTGCTGCTATGCACCTGTGTCAAGCCACCCAGAATAGACCCCTCAATGTCAAGATCCCAAACTGATCTCTCACTGTACTTGTAATCAAACAATGCACCCGGATCCCAATGCCACCATGGCCAATCATCGCCCAAGTCCCATGGCTTGGACTGAGTACTGCCTCTAGCTATAGCTGCTGGCCCATGAAGTGAAGTCTGCTAGCAATCAACAATGCTCCATGGCTCCTGTTGTGCTGTACCTCTAACTGTATAAGCTGCCCCACCAACTGCGTACCAACTCATCACCTCTCTCTAGTCCAACTCCTGACTCGATCTCATGCTAACCCTACTCTCATGAAGTCAGGATGGAATGCTGAAGAACTATCGACATGTGCCCCACTGCCAACTGGAAGCTGCCGCATCTGCCATGTCTAAGAGTCCCTGCTTCGTTATGCTCCCTACGCAGAATATAGCACCATCAATAGGATACCAACTCATGATATCCCGCCAATCTATACTAGAAGAAGAATAGGCAGTGACGCCTGCACACGGAACAAGTCTGGTATGAGGTCACCAGTCCATACTCAACTCGTGCTGCCCTGTCCCGTCTGCCGACGAGATCTACCAGCAGAAGAAAGCCCTCTCTCTATAATAGCCCAAAGTGGGCAAGATGTGTTGCAAGCCCCATCGATGTACTCCTGGAGATTGCTGCTCCCTGAAAGTACTGCAGCTCTACTGACTGCATATGCATCTTACCTGCACCTCATCAGTGTGTTGGCCCAAAGATGGATGCTCCACCATCTCCAATAGCTCCTCCCTCTTCTGATCATGAATGTCATGCTCCTGCTGTCTACTAGCCCCTGCAGAACTATCCCATCAATCTTCAACATCTCCAGAGGATATGGATCTGCAACTGCTCTCACCGTACTCGATGTTTGTGCATCTGACTGCACTTCCTCAATGGCTGACCCCAAGGTTAGCTGCATATCCATCATAGACTCAATGTGATCCTCCATCTGGCTCTCCCCCCAAAGACTATCATGCATGATGTGCATAGTCTCCTCCTCTGCTGACTCATACTCCATCATATGCTGCTCCGGCTGAATCGTCACAAGTCACTCATCACCCTTAGTATCTCCCGTAGAGTCCCCTGACTGCTCACCTTGCACACTAGAATATAGCTCCGGTCTACCGTCATCAACTCCGCATGACTACTGTCGCTCCCCAAAAGCATCTTCATATGATCCCATGGACTCATCTGACGAAGAGCCCTCATCCTGGCATACAAAAGGAATGTCCTTCTGTTCTGCCTCTGCCACATCCGCTGCATCACTCAAGCATGAGTGATCGACTCCCCAAGTTTCTTTGCAGATGAAGCAAAGTCCCTTCCTCCTCAGCTCATTTCTGCTGCCTGATCCACCAAACTGGAGCAACTCCTCCCTATTCAACAGTCTCCTGAATAGCCCAATATCCTGCTCAACTAGCCCTTGGGCTAGCTTATAAGCAGCAGGTGAGATCCACTGCTTGCTCCTCCAAATGCCCAACAACCTAGTCTGCAACTCCCGACAAATGGCATCATGGTCTGTCATACATGACGATAGGATGGACTGCGTGTGAGCTATAACGGTGTTAGGATGATGTCTGCTAATGCTGAAGAAGTATTGCAACATCTGTAGAATCAAGTCATCACACTCAATATCAAACATGATGGCATACGTTCTGAATGTGGCCATACCTCCTAAAACCTCAAGCTTCTTCCCAAATGTAGAGTCTGCATTGTTGTCCAAATCCTGAAAGGTTTCTATTGTCAATCTCATAATCCTCCTCATAACATCATAATTGTATGGAGCTATAGGTGCGGTCAACTTCATAATGTTACTGAGGCATGATGCAACTGGAAGTTTGAACCCCTCACAAGGTTCCTCCATGAATTTGGGTTGTATAAGAGCAAGCATTGCAGGTTTTAGAGCTCAAATCATTTTCTTCCCTTCTACTTGGCTTATTTTGGACAAGAGTTCATTAAGTTCATCAAGTTTGGACAAAACTCTCCATGTCATCTTCATTTGTTTCGAATCTGTCCCAAGTGCAAGAAGTTTGTGACCAATCCCCAGTTCTTCCTGCAAATCTTTTGGTTGTTCTTTTTGATGGATGGCATATATCCCTCTTGAAAAGGTTCTGCTGTTCAATTTTGTGTTCTGTTGTATATTGCAGTCCATGGCAGTATTACTTTGCTGGTTCATGAGGTGTTTTAAGAACCCCATCATTCAGTAATATGTACTATCAACACTGTATTAAAGGAACACAATCAAGACATGCCCTCTACACAAGCTTCTCACTTAATGATGGCAGCATATGGATATTACAGGGCTCATGACAAACACATAAAAAATAAACATGGTAGAATTATTCAGATCTAGAATTTGAGTTTGGGGGATTTGTGCACACTATGACTTCTTGATTTTCTAACAACATGAATGACAATTGTTGCTGATTAAAAATTGTCTCAATTGGTGTATACAAAGGTTATTGCAATGATGAAGGGTACTTCAAACAATCTTTAACCTCTTCAATGTTGGCACAAATTTAATGCTAACCCGTTGGACAACAACATAAATAATTGCAATAAGTTATAGAGGTATTACAAAGATATAGGAACCTAGTCACAGGGTGATGAAGCTTTGCCCTAGACTTGGTTTTTGACTTTTGAGACAGCGCACTGATATCCCGTGCAAAGTATATGTTTCTGCCCTGGAAAGAGTCTCCAATATTTCTACATGTAACTCGTCCTTTCAGTGGCCGGGACAATTTTTGCTCCAGAATTAGAGTCCTCTACTTTAAATAATTTCAGCCCAGGTCTTACTGCGCTTGATTCTTCCCCATTGCCTTACTGCAGCTCGATTCTTCGTTGGTGCCTCAACGTGCATGGAACTCATGCGATTTAATACATCGTGAAACTGCTCCCTGAAGCTCGCACAATCCACTTATTGAGACGATGACTTGATCCATGGTCCCATTTAATATATGCATGCCTTTGACGCGGCAGAACAGAGAATGACGATTCCCAGGCTTAGTTGGTCCCCAATCTGCATGGAATTTGACGTTGGATCAATTCCTTGATCTGATAATTAACTCGAAGAGGCATCATATCGTGCCCACTTAACTCTGATACGTTACAGGTGCAGCGTTCATTGACTCATTTACACAGCAAATCGAGGTGTGGGTCAAGTGCACTATATTGTCATCTTTGGCTCAATGTGCGTGGATCCCATGCAACGTGATTCGCCGCAGAATTTCTTCTTTGCCTCCAGCATATGGAATTCAGTCTACTTGATTTATATTTTACGTAGAATTTTTCCACTGAACCCAGCAACCTCGACGATGCTCATCACGACGATTCTACGTGAGTCCAACGATCTTGGCCCTACTGGCTCCTATGATCGTGTGCACAGTGGATCTAGCAACATGGATGTCTCTGCTACAACAATATGATGGCCACCTGAGCGATTCCCTTTTCTCCTACTTGAGTTACAGCTGTGGTATGAAACCGTCATTGGACCTAGGTTTGACCTTTCGTGGTGTGGTTATGCGCTTAAACTCTCAAATTAGCCGCGATACTCCTATGCATAGCCACCTCTATCTATCATTACGAACTAATTTACACGATCCTTTCTAAGAAGTGACAGGGTACTCTCTTGCTCGGAATTCAACCCACAACTTCCCTGAAATCGTATGAGGCGTAAGGTGACCCTTGTAAGACGTTTCTCTGCTTATATAAATACTTTACCTTCAGAAAATAGACAATGAACTCAGACCTTGCCGCCTATAATCTCTTCGAACCCCATAGGAATGAGAGGACTCGATTCATAAATCAGATCTGCAATTGATCATATTGCCATGGTGCAACTCATGCCTCTACGTAGCGTGATGATAAGAAAACTTAGCCACTGTATTCGACTCACATATGACAAATATTGGTGGTTCGTCTTCCGGAATTGGCAACAATCCATGTAATCACTTGACTTCATCAATGATCTCGAACCCTGCAACAACAATACCCTAAGTACAAAAAGGGTTCTCCAACAATGATTACGCTTCTCCACAAGATATGTTCTTTGCAATAGACCCTCAGGCTGGCAAGATCACTAGCTTTGATACCACTGTAATATCCCAAATGGGATATTTTAACTAAAATTACAGAAAATAACGTAACTCCACATTATGTCGTAAAATCAACATTTACTTAACAGAAGATTGCCATGTAAAAATAAAAACATATAGAGCACTAAAATCCATTACACATTGAATAGGAAGAATCTCAACATTTTATTATAAATGGCGAACTAGGGTTACATGCATATCTGACCCAAAATAGCTGAGATGGAAAACTGTCCACCAAGATGAACTGTTGCACTGCGTTGGCCTCCAAAACTGAACTGCTGCACTCTTTTGCTTCGGCAACAGCTGTCACTGAACCCACTGAAGATAATGAAGCACAAGTTGAAGATCTGAATGATCCTCACACCAATCCTTGAAGCTCTGCGAAACTTTTGAATGAAGTCTCCTCAAGAGAGTTGGGTTTTCGTCCAACACTCACAAATCACCCGAGGGTTTCCGTCCTGGGGCTACCAATGGAGTAGAGAACCAAATTCTGAAACCTCTCACACAAGAAAATGATTTGATCCAAAGATATCCTTCAATGGCCTCCTCCTTTTCTTTTATAGATCTCCTGGATCCTCCTAGAGCATTATTTTATTATTATTTTATTCATGGAGCACTTTCCCTCTTATTAAAATATTCATTTTTAATGCTGGAAAGAGTAAATCGACTCCATATCTCCTCAAGTCACTGAAACTCATGTCCAACTATCCCATCATGTTTGTATCCTCGTTTCGGTTCCAATGAGCTATTACACTAACGTGTTCTATCATGTATTCCTCTTGGAATGCCACCTTGAGCGTATTTAATTGAGTTAAGCCCAAAAGTAACTCAGTTTTCCGAAAGTGGTCGAAATGCGCCGGAACGAAAGGCAAACTGCTCGGATGATGGAATATATCAAGCGAATGCCACCCGACCTCATAGAAACTCCTCAAAACTCCTCCAAAAAGCCCTTGGGCCTGTTGATGACACCAACCTGTACCTGTGACCCGTCTGCTCCTACCTCTAGAAGTCCATCCTAACCCTACCATAGGTGACACCAAGAAAAGGAATATTACAAGGATACACTTACAGAGATTGAATTCATTGGCAGATCGATTTCCTGAGTAGGAGCGCTGAGTTGCCGGAGAGAGAGCTAGTGAGCTTGTTGCAGTGAGAGAGGGGCAGGGATAGTAAGGTCGGAGGAAGATTTTCCAGATTCGGTGAGTGCACAGAAGAGAGTCAGCGTAGAGCCACACAGAGGTTGCACAATGCTTCAAAGGAGATTCTGTTTTTTTTGGGGAGCAGTGAGATTTTCAGAGCTAGAGGCTCGGCAGGAGGCCCGAAGGTGAAGAAGATCAGTTTCCAGATAACAGCTGATGAGATAACGAGAGAGACAGTTCTTCCTAGCTGAGAGGACACAGTACTACGTAGACTGATGCAGTGACTGCATAGAGGCAGCACAGAGCAGCTCATCTTGAGACCAGATCAGTGTCGGATTGCCAGTGGCAGAGCGAGATTTTTCTCACCGACTTTTTGTCAGATTTTCTCTTTATTGTTTGCTAGATTTTAGAGCAACCATATAATCGTACTTAGATTTACTACTGCATAATATACAAGCCCTCAACTGCTGCACTGGTTTTCCCACATTGGGTTTTTCCAGGGACTTAGTCCAAAAACAACAATGTTATTTGTGTGTGTGTGCATTTATCTTTCCAACGCTCTTTCCTTTTGCAATATTTTTTATCTGTGAAGGTTGTAGTGTATGGATTTCGATATTTACAGTACCAAACAGTAAATAATTTGTTTAGTAAATTAACAAATAGAAGAAACTTAATCAGTTGCTGCATTAGTATTCCAATTTGTGGAATTTTCACATGTTCTATAAACTCACACGGATTGACAGGGAAATAATATGGGCCATCGATTATGTTTTAATCTTGGTCGTTGGTGCTCCAACAGAAGATTATAAGAAGAAGTCGATGGGTAGATGGAGAACACACCAAGGTAGTTACTCAGTTGCCCAGGCAGATCGATTTTCTCAGTGGCTAAAGTTCATGTTGATTTGTGATAGCATCAGGTGTGCTCTAAGTCTCAAACTTTGTGGAGAGGCTTAGACACATGCATTATAGATAACCCATAAATTGTTTTGGGAAATTCCACTTAGAAACTGTTTTATAAGAAAACTTAATTATTTTTAATAAGGACCCTAAGTCTAACTTAGGAAATTAAAATAATTAATGAGTATTACTGTAAATTGTGGGTGAAACTTCTAGAAAAAGCAAATCAAGTCTAATATAATCTTAGTCGTTGATTGGAGATCTAATCTCGACAGTTGAAGTCTCAAGGAGAAGACTATAAAGGAAGGCTTGAGGGTCATTTGTAAAATACATTGAGAGGATCTAGAGATTGAATTTTCTGAAGTGAGTAGTGCTCAAGACGTAAACACGAACTAAGTGATTATTCAGCGCAGTTGAGGGGCAGAGACAGTTTTGGCAGAAGGATTTTCTCCGGGCCAAGGATCAGTAATAGAGAGGCAGAGGAAGACGAAGAGGAGGCTACGTAGAGCCTAGAGTGAGTGACGCAGTACCCCAAAGGGGTGACACAGGGCCATACAGGCCCCACGCAAAGGCAACACAGTTCTTCAGCAGAAAGTCCGATTTCAGCTGGGGAAATCCAGGTCTGAGGCGGGAAGGGCTGGATCGATTTTCCAGAAGGAATGAAAGATCACGCAGAAGGGGTGAAGTAGTTCCAGATCTAACCCCACACAGGCCTACACAGCTACTGCGCAGAGGTAGCACAGAGGGAGCTGGGGTTTTGTCAGTTCAGCTATCGGATCAGTCGGGACTTGCAGAGTGATGTATACTCACTGATTTCTTTCTCTGTCAGTATTCTCTGTAACTGATTTGTCCGGTGAGACAAGAAGAGTTGTATCCAGTTTAAATCCTGCTTAATAATAAAACCCTCAAATCTGCTGCATCGGTTTTCTCGCATTGGGTTTTTCCAGGGACGTTTGTCCTGTGTGTCCTGTGTGTGTGTTATTTTTCTTGCTCAGATTTCTGTTTTCACATAATGGGTGAAGGCTGCTTCAGTAAATGCTTCAATATTTTAAGAAGTAATCTTTAAATAACTTGTTAAATCAGATTTGCAAGTAGGAGAAGTAGTTCAACTTGTTGCAATTGCGATTCCAGATCTAGATCTTGGAATTTTCACATGGTATCAGGGCGTGTATTGTGAAATAGGAAGTGCCGATCCAACGTTGATTCAAAGGCCGAAGAACTGCAGAAAGCAGCAATTCAAATCCCAAGAGGGATTGCGCAGTCCAGGCTAGAAGGGCTGAAAATTGTGGAGGTCTCTCTTTGAGTGAGTTGATAGAGAGTTACGATCACTAGATCGGAATTTTGCCAAGGCAGAGGGAGCAACACAAAGCCTAAGCGCAGAGTTGGTGGGACACAGTTTCTGCAGGAATATTTTGATTTTGTCGGGCGGAAAGTCGTTAGAAGAAGAAGAAGCAACATAGTGAGGGAATTCTCTTCCTCAGGAAGTTCCTAGCCTGGGAATTTCAATTTTTCCAAGATCTGAGCTGTAGATCCAGGCAATAGATCTACGAGCTCCACAAGGAGTGCATAAGCTAGTCTACTGCTACGCAGAGGGGGAAGAAGAGGAGCAGATTCGACATTTTTGACGACCATGGCAGCGCACAGGCTTAGAGATGTTGGGTGTGGAGCCTGATTATCATTCTGATTTAGAGGTCTTTGTTTCAACCGGATGTATACCCGAGGAAAACTGTACACCGCTCCAAGCGAGGGGGGACTTGTACCACTATGGGGGTTTGGGGGTAGCGCCCCTGAAGTTAGAAATAGTTGTAAAATTTCTCGGGCTATTCATTAGGTAGATGATCTAACGGTAGAAGTTATCTTTAATTTAGGGTTTTTTTGCCCTAAAAGGAAACCCCTCTGTTGTATGAGGGAATTGTATTGCGGCTGTGGGTTAAGAGTGTATTCTGATTGAGAAAGAGAAAGGGGGACTATGTGAGAGAGTAGAGGATATTACAACGAATCTGATATAGGTTGTGTCTCTTCATTTTGTTGGATAATATAAATGAAGGATTGGTTGTTTCTCCGTGGACGTAGCCCAAGTTGGGTGAACCACATATATCTGTGTCTCTCTTTTTTTATATGTTTTTATGTGTTTGTATTTTCACATATTTTTATGTGTTCCATTGTTCTGTAATATATAATTTTCTAACAAGGGATCAGGACTGGTTGGAGGGAGCCTCCAACTACGTGATCTGGAAGGCAAGAATCACTTGTCTGCTAGATGAATATGATATCAATCTCTTCGTGAAGAACATGGTAGTTGTCCCTACAAATCCAGATCCGTTGAAGCAGTACAAGGCTGATATGGCGAAGGCAAAAAGGCTACTCCTGGATGGAGTGAAAGATCACATAGTGTCCCATATAGTTGGCAAAGATACTGCCAGCAGATGTGGGAAGCCTTGGCCAAGCTATATGAAGGATCTTCCAAGCAACGAAAGATGTAACTTGAGCAACAACTGAGGATGGCACAGATGCAGAAACGGGAGCGTATTGTTCCGTTCCTGTCAAGACTTCAGGAGATTCATGACTAGCTAGCAGCAGTGGCATCGACCTGTTCTCCTACAACAATGGTGAGACTGGCATTAAATGCAGTCATTGATGATTGGCAGGTATTTGTCTAGAGCATCCTGGGCAGAGCAACCTTGCCAGGCTTGGAAGAGATGTGGGTTTCTCTTCAGCAAGAAGAGCTAAGGAGATACTTGGTCAAGTGAAAACTTGATGGCAACAGTGACAGTGGATTGAAGGTGAAACAGGAGGAGGAATAAAAGGCAGCCCTTGCATCCAAAGTGCAGCAGGAGCAACAGAGACGTAAGAAAGACGTCTTGAAGATCAAGTGCTTCAAGTGTGGTGAACTTGGTCACTACGCTTCCCAATGTCCTTTGAAGCGAAAGGACAAGGACGAGAAGCATGATCCAAAGGCTGCAACCGTGAAGATCGATGAGGATGAGTACGCCATGAGTGCCCACACATATCCAAGAGGGAGATGGGGCGACATTGAGCTATAATTCAACAGAACTGGAGTTGGGGAGGATCCCTGAGGAGTCCACCTCTCAGATCATACCTTGTTACGGGTGCCCAAGATCAGCAGTAGCAAGCTCGAGGAGTTTTTAGACGATGCAAAGGAGTGTAGAAATGACAGATGTGGTAGTTAGCAGTGCTAACATCTAAGTAGCGCAAGGGGACGCAATGCAGATTCATGGATGTTTTCCAGTTGCTTCTCTTAGCAATTGAGTTATAGTGTAGAGTTAGCAGTGGCAGTGCTAGCAGCAGATGCAACATTTTAGAGGGAGTTGCAGTACAGATGCAGTGTTGATCTTTGCAGGGTCAACAGCAGTACAGTGTAGTAGCAACGCAGTGATTGATGGGCAGCATGTCAGACATCATCAACGCAGAGGGAGATGCTTCAGAGTCAGAGCAGTGTGCAGCAGGGCATATCTGTTAAAGCACATTCGTCGCTAAGAGGGAGTATTGATTTGTGATAACAATGGATGTGCTCTAAGTCTCAAAATTTGTGGAGAGGCTTAGACACATGCATTACAGTAACCCATAAATTGTTTTGGGGAATTCCACGCAGAAACAATTTTATAAGAAAAAGCAGAGCAAGTCTAATATAATCTTAGCCGTTGATTGGAGATCTAATCTCGGTCGTTGAAGTATCAAGGAGAAGAATATAAATGAAGGCTTGAGGGTCATTTGTAAAATAAACTGAGAGGATCTAGAGATCGAATTTTCTGAAGTGAGCAGTGCTCAGGACGAAAACACGATCTAAGTCATTTTTTAGCGTAGTTGAGGGGTAGAGACAGTTTTGGCAGGAAGATCTTCTCCGAGCCAAGGATTAGTAGCAGAGAGGCAGAGGAATACGAAGAGGAGGTTGCGCAGAGCTCAGAGTGAGTGACGCAGCACCTAGAAGGGGTGACGCAGGGCAACGTAGGCCCCACGTAGAGGCAGTGCAGTTCTTCAGCAGAAAATCCGATTTCAGCTAGGGAAATCCAAATCTAAGTCGAGAATGGCTGGATCGATTTTTCGGAAGGGCTGAAAGATCACGTAGAAGGGTTGATGCAGTTCTAGATCTGACCCCACGCATGCCTATGCAGCTACTGCGCAGAGGCAGCGCAGAGGGAGCTAAGTTTTCGTCAATTCAGCTATCAGGTCAGCCAGGACTTGCAGAGTGAGGTATACTCATTGATTTCTTTCTCTGTCTGTATTCTTTGTAACTGATTTGTTTGCTGAGACAATCAAAGTTGTATCTAGTTTAACTGCTACTTAATAATAAAACCCTTAGATTTGCTGCACCAATTTTCCCGCATTGGGTTTTTCTGAGGATGTTTGTCCAAAAACAACAGTGTCCTGTGTGTGTGTGTGTTATTTTTCTTGCTCAGATTTCTGTTTTAACAAATATTTTAATGGGTGAAGGCTGGTTCAGTGACTACTTCGATATTTTAAGAAGTAATCTTTAATAACTTGTTAAATCAAATTTTCAAGTAGGAGAATTAGTTCAGCTTGTTGCAGTAGGGATTCCAGATCTAGATCTTGGAATTTTCACATAGTATTAGAGCGTGTATTGTGAAATAGGAGCAGATCTAACGCTGAGTCGAAGGCCGAAGAACTACAGAAAGCAGCCATTCGAATCCCTAGAGGGATTACGCAGTCCAGGCTAGAAGGGCTGAAAATTCCAGAGGTCTCTCTCTGAGTGAGTCGACAGAGAGGTAATATCACCAGATTGGAATTTTGCCAAGGCAGAGAGAACAAAATAGAGCCTCATTGTAGAGCTGGTGGGACGCAGTTTCTGCAGGAAAATTTTGATTTTGCTGGGCAGAAAGTCGTCAGAAGAAGAAGAAGCAGCATAGTGAGGTAATTCTCTTCCTCAGGAAGTTCCTAGCTTTGGAATTTCAGTTTTTCCAAGATTTGAGCAGCATACCCAGGCAACAGATCTATGAGCTCCACAAGGAGTGCGTAAGTCTGTCTAGTGCTGTGCAGAGGGGGAAGAAGAGTAGATTCGACATTTTTGACGGCCACGGCAGCTCACAGGCTTAGAGATGTTGGGTGTGGAGCCTGATTAACATCTTGATTTAGATTGTTTCAGTTAGATGTATACCCCAGGAAAACTGTACACTGCTCCAAGCAGGGGGGGGAGCGGACTTGTTCCCCCCGCGAGGGTTTGGGGGCAGTGCCCCCAAAGCTAAAAATAGATGTAAAATTTCTTGGGTTGTTCATTAGGCGGATGATCTGACGGTAGAAGTTATGTTTAATTTAGGATTTTTTTTCCCTAAAAGGAAACCCCTTTGTTGTATGAGGGAATTGTATTGCGGCTGTGGGTTGAGAGTGTATTCTAAGCGAGAAAGAGAAAGGGGGACTGTGTGAGAGAGTAGAGGATATTACAGTGGATTTGCTATAGGTTGTGTCTCTTCATTTTGCTGGATAATATAAAGGAAGGACTGGCTGTTTCTCCGTGGACGTAGCTCAAGCTAGGTGAACCACATATATTTGTGTCTCTCTTGTTTTATATGTTTTCTGTGTTTGTATTTCCGCATATTTTAATGTGTTCCATTGCTATGTAAAATATAAATTTCTAACAAGAGATCAGGACCGGTTGGAGGGAGCCTCCAACTACGTGATCTGGAAGGCAAGAATCACTTGTTTGCTAGATGAATATGATCTCAAGCTCTTCATGACGAATATGGTAGTTGTCCCTATAGATCCAGATCCGTTGAAGCAGTATAAGGCTGATATGGTAGAGGCAAAAAGGCTGCTCTTGGATCGAGTGAAAGAACACATAGTGCCCATATAGCCGATAAATATACTACCTGTCAGATGTGGGAAGCCTTGGCCACGCTATATGAAGGATCTTCCGAGCAACAAAAGATGTAACTTGAGCAACAACTAAGGATGGCGCAGATGCGGAAAGGGGAGCATATTGTTTCGTTCCTGCCGAGACTTCAGGGGATTCATGACCAACTAGCAACAATGGGGTCTATCCCTTCTGCTACAAAATGGTGAGACTGGCATTAAATGCAGTCATTGATGATTGGCAGGTATTTGTCCATAGCATCTTGGGTAGAGCAACCTTGCTAGGCTGGGAAGATATGTGGGTTGCTCTTCAACAAGAAGAGCTAAGTAGAGACTTGGTCAAGTGAAGACTTGATGGCAGTAGTGGCAGTGGATCGAAGGTGAAGCAAGAGGAGGAAGAATGTCGCCCTTGCATCCAAAGGGTAGTAGGAGCAACGGAGACGTAAGAAATATGTCTCAAATATCAAGTGCTTCAAGTGTGGTGAACTTGGTCACTACGCTTCCCAGTGTCCTTTGAAGCGAAAGGACAAGGACGAGAAGCATGATCCAAAGGCTGCAACCACGAAGATCGATGAGGATGAGTACGCCATGAGTGCCCACGCATGTCCAGGAGGGAGATGGAGCGACATCGAGCTGTAATTCAATAGAACTGTACTTGGGGAGGATCCTTGAGGAGTCCACCTCTCATATCATACCTTGTTACGGGTGCCCAAGATCAGTAGGAGCAGGTTGGAGGAGTTTTCAGATTGTGCAAAGAAGTGTAGAAACGACAGATGCAGTAGTTAGCAATGCTAACATCTGAGCAACCAGAGTAGAGTTGCAGCAGCGCAGAGGGATGTAGTGCAGATTCATGGATGTTTTCCAATTGCTTCTCTCAACAACTGAGTTGTAGTGCAGAGTTAGCAGTGGCAGTGCTAGCAGCAGATGCAACATTTCAGAGGGAGTTGTAGTATAGATGCAGTGTTGATCGTGGCAGGGTCAGCAGGAGTACAGTGCAACAACAGCTCAGTGATTGATGGGCATCATGTCAGATATCATTAGTGTAGAGGGAGATGCTTCAGAGTCAGAGCAGTGTGCAGCAGGGCATATTTGTTAGAGCACATTCTTCGCTAAGAGGGAGTGTTGTTTTGTGATAACATCGGATGTGCTCTAAGTCTCAAAATTTGTGGAGAGGCTTAGACACATGCATTACAAATAATCCATAAATTGTTTTGGGAAATTCCACATAGAAACTGTTTTATAAAAAAAATATATATATATATTTTTAATAAGGACCCGAAGTCTAACTTAGGAAATTAAAATAATTAATGAGTATTAATGTAAACTATGGGTGAAACTTTTAGAAAAAGCAGATCAAGTCTAATATAATCATTGTCGTTGATTTGAGATATAATCTCGGTCGTTGACGTGTCAAGGAGAAGACTATAAAGGAAGGCTTGAGGGTCATTTGTAAAATATACTAAGGTGATCTAGAGATCGAATTTTCTGAAGTGAGCAGTGCTCCAGATGAAAACACGATCTAAGTGATTCTTCAGCGCAGTTGAGGGGCAGAGACAGTTTTGGTAGGAGGATCTTCTCCGGGCCAAGGATCAGCAGCAGAGAGGCAGATGAAGACGAAGAGGAGGCTGCGCAGATCCCAAAGTGAGTGACGCAGGGGCACACAGGCCCTATGCAGAGGCAACACAATGCTTTAGCAGAAAGTCTGATTTTAGTTAAGGAAATTCAGATCTGAGCCATAAAGGGCTAGATTGATTTTCCGGAAGGGTTGAAAGATCACGCAGAAGGGGTGACGCAGTTCCAGATCTGACCCCATGCAAGTCTACGCAACTACTGCGTAGAGGAAACGCAGAGGGAGCTGGGATTTCGTCAGTGCAACTATCGGATCAACCGAGACTTGAAGACTGAGGTATACTCACTGATTTCTTTCTCTGTCAATATTCTCTATAACTGATTTGTCCGCTGAGAAAATCAAAGTTGTATCTAGTTTAACTGCTACTTAATAATAAAACCCTCAGATTTGCTGCACCGGTTTTCCCGCATTGGGTTTTTCTGGGGACGTTTGTCCAAAAACAACGGTGTCCTGTGTGTGTTATTTTTCTTGCTCAGATTTCTTTTTTCACAAATATTTTAATGGGTGAACGATGCTTTAGAAGCTGCTTCGATATTTTAAGAAGTAATCTTTAAATAACTTGTTAAATAAGATTTGCAAGTAGGAGAAGTAGTTCAACTTGTTGCAGTGGGAATTACAGATCTAGATCTTGGAATTTTTACAGTTTAGTAGAGGAGATAGAACCAAAGGGTGAGTAGCAGGTGAGAGAGAGAGAGAGGGCATTAGCAGGAGTTTGGAAGTACAGATCGAATTCGGGAGGAGGAAGCGTGAGGAAAGACGCAGTCCACTAGAGCTCTATGTAGTAACTGCGCAGAGAGTGACGTAGAGGCACCAATGTATGGGTAGAGGGTCCATTCCGGGGTCAGAGAGTCGCTGTGGAGAGTAAGAAATTAGCATAAAATTTCCCTCAGTATTTTTCCTCTGTTTCTTTTGTCAGAATTCTTGTAATTAGATTGTTGCTGAAGATTAATAAGAAAACCTTAATCTACTTCACTAGTTTTCCCGCATTGGGTTTTTCCAGGGACAATTGTCCAAAAATAACTGTGTCAATATTTTTATGTTTGTGCTAGAATTTCTCTATTTCTAGCATTTTTATTTTTTTTGTAGTAATTTAGTGTGAAAATTGCAATAATAAATTTATTCGGTATTTGCCGCAACAAATAAACTGCAAAATTAACTTGCCAGTTAGAAGAATATTTTTTAGTTATTGCAATTGGTGAAATTTTCACATTATGCTAGGGGCTCTTATGGAATTCACACCACTTTCTTGTGTCTTTCTTCGTCTTCCCATTACCTTTCTTTGTTTGCGGCTTAGATGGGTTATCCTGGGATGGTCCATCTTGGCTCTGTCATTTGTTCTATGGTTTGGGGTTGCATTTTCCCTGAATCTATTGTGAGGAATTCACAGATCCAAACTCTCGCTTCTTCTGTTTAAATTTATGCTTGATTTTAACAACATATTAGTACATTGTGCCTAGTGAAGAGATGTCCAAAAACTCCATTTTTGTCTAGATGTATTTGTGCAAATTGCTGTGGTATTTGAGCACCGGATGTCACTTGGAGCCTTTTATACTCAAATTGGTGCGCAAGGCATGGAAGATATTTGTGAACTCCGACACTGTTTGGTCCCTCTCTTGTCGTACTGTGTTCCATCTCATGTACTAGTCTTTGTAGTTTCCAGTAGGGTAATATTGTTCCTTCATAACATCCTGGAAAGTGCCCCAAGTGGGTGCAACTGCAAATATTGTGGATTCCTCGATGGCATTTTGCTCATGGTAAGTCTCCCACCAAGCCCTAACATGGGGGACGAGTTTAAGGAGTGCAAAAGTAATCTTTTCTCTATCGAAAAATTTGTGGACTGAAAAATACTCATCTAGCAGATTGAACCATTTATCTAGAGCATCCACATTTATTTGACCTTCGAATATAGGAATATCAAAATTAACTTGTGCCTTGACGGGGGAAACGCCTCCAAAGTGACTGTTTGATGAAAATGCGTCAACTGTTGTCATTCATAGAAGGATCTAGGAAAAATTATCCATCATCTCATCCCTTTGTCGCGTGAGGGCTTCTTCGAGCAACAATTCAATAGGATCTGTTGCGCCCTCGTCTTTCTTTTCTTTTTCCATGGGAGGTTGTCAATGTCGGTGAGGATGATCTTGCAAAGGCTCAAGTAGTTCGAGCTCTCACAACTTATCACTTGGCCTTGTTAGGGACATGCATAGAAAAATGGATAGAGAGCAGGCCGCTCTAATACCACTGATTCAAATTGCCTCAGCAATGAGATAAAATGTTGACATCAAATGTCACAGGTGCATAAAAGAAATAATGTAGTCATATGAAAAGAGCTTTATTTATTTTTATTGAATGGTAAAATTATTGTTGGACTACATCATGAGAACATTTTCATGGCTTTTACAATAGTGAGGCCCCGTATTTATATTATTTACAGGGCCTTTTCACCTATAGTCATGCACTTCGTCATATTTCCAATACCTTGGGTAAATACCATGGTTGCAAAAACCATGGGCAATTACCATGGGTGAAAACCATAAATCACTATGGTAAAAACTAACAAATAGTTGTATATGGTAAAAGCTAATCATACGATTAGATTTTTATTTTTATTTTTGAATACCATGGGTGGATACCATGGTTAACCAAAACCATGGGCTTGGAAAATACCAACAATAGAAACCAATTTTTGACCATGGTGATTCTATGGAAAAGGTGGATAACCACCAATTTCCATTCGGATCAAATTGATAGGTGCATGTATAGAGGTGGTAATGGGGTAGACATGAATTCAGTGCAAGGTGCCATAGCCAATTGACCAACTAATGGTTGTCCAACATACTGGATGTATAGTTGTAAGGAGAGAGCAATTGTGGAGGCCTGAGTTACCCCTTTCCTCGACTTGCTTTTTCCACCCCTTTGGTGTGGCTTTTACTTCTTTATGATAATGTTCTGGTATGGGTGCATAGCTTAGGAACCTATGCTTGCATTTGCGAGATTTACCATTTATTACCCCTTAAGATGAGGTGGCTTGTTTCTCATCAGGCTTGGGACAATACAAGGGTTCCTTTCATTATGGGTGGAGCATCAAGTGCTCTAGGAAATAGGTGATGGCTAATGGAGTGTAGTGCTAAGATTTTGGGTAGCATTAGATGTGCTCTAGCTCCAAAAATTTGTGGAGGGCTAGAACACATGAGATCTCCAAGACCCAGAAATCGTTTGGGGAAATTCCACCCGATGTGAAAGTTATTCAATAAATTAAATATTTTAATGGAGACCCTAAGTTTAACTTAGGGAAATTAAATAATTAAAGGGAATTAATTTAAACATGTGGGTGAGAATGTTCTAAGTAAAATGGATCAATTCTTTTCTAATCTTAGCCGTTGATTGGAGATTAGATCACGGTCGTTGAGTTCTCGATGAGAAAAGTATTAAAGGAAGGCTTGGGGTCAGTTGGAGAAGACACACAGAGCGATAGCAATTGAGCTAAGTCAAAATTCTAGGTCGTGGTTTGCTGAGAATTTTCGAGTGAGCTTGTAGTTATTGAGAGGGGCAGATCAGCGAGGGATTATTCTGATCCGAGGCCGAGAATACTAAGGCAGAGAGGCAGATCTGTACCAGGCAGTGCAGAGACCAGTAGGAGGGACGCAACCTAGCTAGGCTAACGTAGGGCCTTCAGGGTGACGCATGGGCAGCGCTGAGCCCAGAAGGGTGACGCAGGGGCAGCCTATGCTACGCAGTGGCTATGCTGGGCAGGAGAAGCTGACGCAGAGGCTGGAGGAGCAGTGCTGGGGTTCCAGTGGGCCAGAAAGGGCTCGTATTCAGTGTTTTCAGAGGAGTGCTTCCTCGGCTAAATCAACCATATTTTCTGCCTCCGAGTGATAGGTACATCTGTCGTGAAATTCTCTGTTGGGCAAACCATTACCAGTGCCCTTGATTGTATTCAGATATTCTGCTTAATAAACAAACCCTCTAAGAGTTGTTGCACCAGTTTTCTCGCATTGGGTTTTTCCGGGGACATTGTCCAAAAAATACTCTCCTTTGTCATGTGTGCGTTATGCTTCAGTAAATGATTTGTATGTATGTGTAGGCTGCAGTTGTGTTTTCTTTGATATTTTACTGAATATTCAAAAAATAACTTGCTAATTAAATCAAACAAGTAGGAGAAGTAAATGAAGATACTAAAGTAGGGTTTCTGTATCTAGAAATTTTCACATGGTATCAGAGCGATTGCAGATCAAGCTAAAGCCATCAACATAGGGCTAAATATTTTTTTGCTATAGGAGGGCAACTGAAGCTGCACAGATTCAGAAAGAGGCAGTGCAACACCAGAGGGACAACGCAGAGGCCCTACAGGGGTGACGCGGAGCCAGTCTGCTCACGCAAAGCTGACGCAGAGGGTGACGCAAGCCCAGAAGGGTGACACAGAGCCTGTCAAGCTCACGCTGAGTTGACGCAGAGGATGACACATGCCTAAGAGGGTGACACAGTCCAAGAGGGAGTGACATTGTGCTGGTTGCCGTGGCTGGAAGTGCAATTTTTTGATCTTCGAAGTTGCTGGTGGGGCATTGTTTCTGCCAATGCAGAACAGTGCCTAACAGGGTTGAAAAAGTAAGGGGAAACAGTGCCTTAGCAGATTTTCTAGCCAAGAAATTTGAGATTCGATCAAGTGGAGTGATCGTAGAGGGCTGATTCGACAGAATTGGTGAAGGATTACTGGGAGGGAAATCATTTGTCAGAGGGAGCACATTCTCTAGAGGGGTTCTATTGCCAAGAAACCCAAATTCGGTCTTTTGCTGAGTGTAGCAGTAGTCGAAGGGAAAAGAGCACTTGCTTCGACAGGTTGAGCAGAGATGGCTCCATATGGACTGAGAGATCAGGATAGGTTAGATGGTGTGTCTAACTTTGCCATCTAGAAAGACAAAATCTTGACAGTCCTTGATGAATATGGAATTAGAGACCATGTCGAGAATGTCCTGGCTGTGCCGACCGATGCTGATGCTTTAAAGAAGTTTAATGAAAATCACGCATGGGCTAAACACTTGATCATGGATGGAGTGAAAGATCAAGTGGTTTTGCATATTGCCAAGAAGAAGACGACAAACGAGGTGTGGACGACATTAACCACTTATCAAGGTAGCTTTGTCTAGAGGAAAATGCTTTTGGAGAATCAGATGCAGATGCTCCAGATGCACAAGGGAGAGGAGATCGATCCTTTCCTCTTTAGATTGCAGACTATCCGAGACCAGCTGATTGCCATGTGGGCAACTCCTGATGATGGACTCATGGTGAGGACTGCCCTGAATGCAGTCACCGATGAATGGGAGACCTTTGTCCAAAGTATCTTGGGCAGAGAACAACTTCCAAATTGGGGGGACATGTGGGCAATCCTTCGACATGAGGAGATCAGGAGAATAACTAAGAGGGAATTCAACAGCGGAGGAGTCAAGATTAAGAAAGAGGAGGAGGAATGTAATATCCCGTTTCAGGGATATCTCTCAAACACAAGCAAACTCCAACCAGAGATGGATTGGGAGGGCGTTTACCAGATATTTCACCTCTGAAAAGAGGATGAGATCTGGAGGCTACCTCGCCCTTTCTAGACTCTGTCTAAGAGTATGGGGAAAACACACCAAATGGTATAGTAACTGAAATGCTCAAAGAGAGAGAGATAACAGTAGTGCAAGCATACAGTAGCATATATCAAACATGTAACAAATCCTCCAGAAATATAGAGAGAATGCTAAGCCATTTTATTATAGTGGGAAATATAAGGGAGTACAATAGGTGATCAGAGTGATGGCACCTAGACTTGCTCAGGGCAAGTGAAGAAATGCTCTCAGAATGGAAAGGAAATGGCTGCTCTCTGATCTGCGTCCAAGCTGCTGGAAAAACGCCGTGTAACTGCTACTGCTAGAACAGAATGAGGATTTGGGGCTACTCCCCTCCTCGGAATGAGTTGAAACTCTGGAATCTGCCTCTGCTCACCAAACCCAGAAAATCCCAGAAAGCATTTCTGAAATGGCCGACCCCGAAAATCACTCCCTTGAGGATCTACGCTATCCCCCAAGGCTTTGCGCTGAGGCTGAATGGAAACCACCAAAATACGGCCACAAACTCTACCAAAATCCTCCAATGGGCAAGGGCTGGCCCCTTGCTCAATCTCTAGGCTCAAATCCTCCAAAAGAAACCCAATCCGGAGCTCCCCAAGAATGGACTGCGTCCTCCCTCTCAAGACTGCGTAGTCTCTTTATGCACTGCTCCTCCACAAAAGCCAAACACCAATCCTTCTGCAAATACTGATGGAACAACCTCACCCGAGCAGGCACTCGAAGTCCCCCGAGGCTGAGGGTGAGATCTCCGAACGGAGACACTCGATGCACTAAACAATGCTGTAGACTAGCTAAACAACCAGCGTGCTCAAGAAGTCGAAATGACCAGCTCAATATCATAAACATCGAATGATCAAAATGAGGAGGCTCTCCTCTCTATATAGCGTTAGCCTCTCTCAAACCCTAAGGCTCACCTCCTCCAATGTTGCTTCCCTTTGCCACGTGCTCCATCTTGGCCTGCGTAGTCCCTCCATGTGGTCTACGTGGGCCCCCTCTCTACGTGGTCTCTTGGCCCCCTTGGCTCACTTAAGTTACAACGTGTGTCTACTAGGGAGTGCACTTTTTATTTTTGAGTGAGTTATGTCCCCCCTCAACTCACTTTTATTTATAATATAACTACATAAGGCAAAATTGACCAAAATCGAATATTCCAATTAGCCACACTGGGCACATGTGCCCCCCGAAATAAAATGTTGTCGACCCCGCAACCGTAGTGATGGATGTCAAAAGATTTTCTCCTCCTCCCATGGCATCCTCATCCGGCAAATTCTTCCTGCACCTCACCTGCCAGAACCCCGATTGTCCCCGTTCGTGTACCGCTCTCTGGCATCAACATGGCTTCTCGGTCGAAACACCAAAATGCCCCCGATCATCTCGTTGGCGGTAGCTCACGATCGTCACCGCGTCTCAATGCCTTCTTCTGTGTGCGCGCATGATACATGGAAAATGTTATGAATCTTGCTGCCTTGGGGCAACTCCAACTCATAAGCAACTTGTCCAACCCTGCGTATCACCCTGTATGGCCCATAAAAACGGGGCTTGAGCTTCTCAGCTCCCTTCTGCATCAGTGACGACTGTCGGTATGGCTGCAAACGTAGGTAGACCAAGTCCCCTACCTCAAATTGTCTGTCCATCTGACCCCTGTCCGCATACAACTTCTGTTGGTTCTGTGCTGTAGCCATGTTATCCTTGAGAGCTCGGAGAATGTCCTGGCTCTCTTCGATCCAATCTTTGGCTCTCGGAGCCTTGCTAGCACCAAACATCACATCAACAAAAGATAAAGAATGGTATCCATACAAAGCATAAAACGAAGACATACCGATGGACATGTGATGTGTGTTGTTGTAGCAGTACTCCCCTAGATGCAGCCACTTCTGCCATGCTCTTTGCTGCCCACTAACATAGTTACACAAGTAGTCCTCCAACCACTTGTTAACTATCTCTGTCTGCCCATCTGTTTGTGGGTGGTAGCTGGTGCTTGGTGTCAACTCTGTCCCCACTAGCCGGAAAAGCTCCTACCAGAATCCGCCCATAAAGCAGCTGTCCCTATCACTGATAATGGTCTTGGGAAGACCATGTAACCTGAAGATCTCTCTGAAGAACAGCTCCGCCACCTGTGCTGCTGAATAGTGTGCGAATATGGTGAAAAAGTGTGCGTACTTCATCAGACGATCAACGACGACGTATATACAGTCCTTGCCATGCACCATGGGCAATCTTGTGATGAAGTCCATCGAAATGCTCTCCCATTTCCCCTCCGGAATGGGAAGAGGCTGCAATAAACCTGCGGGATCGCTCATCTCTCCCTTGTTCCTCTGGCAAACCTCGCACTCCCTGATATGCTGGAGCACGTCCTTTTTGAGGCTCTTCCAAGGGAACCTCTCTCTAATGGTCCGGTAGGTTTTGGTAAACCCCTGATGGCCGGACAATGGTGAGTCATGTGATTCCTGAAGTATCTTCTTCTTGAGCTAGGAGCCCTCAGTCAAGAAGATCCTATCTCTGTAGTAGATGATCTCATCTATCACCCTGTACCTGCCATCTGTCACCTGACCATCCAGAACCTCACAGGCAAATCTGTCCTTGGAGTACTCCACCAAGAGTCGAGCCCTCCAATCTGTATCCAAACTCATCAGAGACAACGTCTCTGGTCTACGTGAAAGTGCATCAGCTACCACGTTGTTCTTCCCCTTGACATACTCAATGTCAAAGTCATAAGCCTGGATCTTACTGATCCACTTCTGCTGCCTCTCTTGTAGCTGTTTCTGCTCTAAAAAGAACCTGAGGTTGTTGTGATCAGTCCTCACCCTGAACCTGTTACCCACCAAGTACTGCCGGAATTTGGCTAATGCATGCATAATGGCCAGCATCTCCTTGTCGTATATGGGATACAACCGCTCATTAGGAAGAAGCTTCCGGCTCTCATAGGCTATAGGGTGGCCTCCCTGCATCAAAACTACGTCGATCCACTCTCCCGACGCATCGCACTCCAAAACAAAAGGCTACGTAAAATCTGGCAACGCAAGTACTGGGCAGCTACTCATAACATCCTTGAGCCTGTCAAAGGCCCACTGCGTTGTATCTGACCAACTGAATGCCCCCTTCTTCGTCAAATCTGTAAGGGGTGTAGCAAGCTGAGAGAAACTCTTGACGAACTTCCTGTAATATGTGTAAATGCCAAAAAATCCTCGAAGTTTCGTCACTTTTCTCTTCTCCGGCCAATCTCTAATGGCCCTGATCTTCTCCTCGTGGACCCTCACTCCGTCCACTCCTATGATGTGTCCCAAATACAACATCTCCGTCAATCCAAACTCGCACTTGGAGAGCTTAGCATAAAACTGTTGCTCCTCCAAGATATGCAGTACTGCCTCTATATGCTGGAGATGCTCCTCCCAAGTCCTGCTGTAAATCAGTATATCATCGAAGAAGACCAACACAAACTTCCTCAGATGACTGCGGAAGATATGGTTCATGCATGTCTGGAAAGTAGCTGGGGCATTGGTTAGCCCAAAAGGCATGACCAAGAACTCAAAGTGGCCTTAATGGCACCTGAAAGCGGTCTTGGGAATGTCCTGTTCCCTCACGCGAATCTGGTGGTACCCGGATCTCAAATCGATCTTTCAGAAGAACTGTGTTCCTCTCAACTCATCTATCAGCTCATCTATCCGTGGTATGGGGTATCTTTTCTTCATGGTCTTCTTATTCAGGGCCCTGTAATCAATGCACATTCTTAATGTGCCGTCCTTCTTCTTCGCCAATACCACCAAAGAAGCAAAAGGACTGGTGCTAGGCCGAATATGTCCAAGAGCCAGCAACTCCTGGATGGCCCGCTCAATCTCATCCCGATAGGCTTTGGGGTGCCTATAGGGTGTGGTAATAACGGCCTGGATGCCCTGCTCTAGCTCAATAGTGTGCTCAAACCTTCGATCTGGTGGCTGTCCCGACTGTATCTCCGCAAACACCGTATCATATCTGTCAAGGATGGCCTGTATATCCGGATGAACTATCTGCCTCGTAGTCCCTGCCTCTGATGCCCGCAACTCAACCGCCCACTCTATGTCTCCCTTCCAGAAGTCCGCCTCCATCCGGTGAGCTGAAACAGTCTAGGGTGGGTAAGTGTGCATCCCACGTATCTTCTCATGCTTCCTGTTCTTCTTATAATCCCACTCCATCTCCAAGGCCTCCCAATCTGTGGTGACCTTCCCCAAAGTAATCAGCCACTGTACACCTAATACTACATTGGTATCTGGTATGTTGACCACGAAAAAGTGGTCGGTTGTAGGTACCCATCGTCACAGCCAGTTCTAAAACATACCTGGCACATTGCATCGTCTGATCTCCTGGGACCAACATAGAAAATCCATCGAAGCTCTTTGTCGGTATGCCTCTCCGCTCAACCATCTGTGCATCGATGAAGTTGTGGGTTGCCCCACTGTTTACCAAAACTAAAACTTGCTGCCCACGTAGTGTCCCTCGGACACGCAGCGTCAAATACTTGGGTACTCCTCGCAATGCTGCAAGGGTCCCCCCTGTGGGTGCAAAAGCTGCACCTCCTGCTCCTGGAGGTGGAGGTGGCAAATGGTCCTGCGATGTCTGATTGTCTCCTGCTTCCCCATCCTCATACTCATCCTCTTCTCTGCTGCTTTCGGAGAAGACCTCGATAAAATGTGCTTTGCCCGCAACACATATGTGTCCTGGTGCCCATGGCTCCTGACAGGTAAAGCACAACCTTTTCTTCTTCAATTCCCTCCTGGCATCATCATCTAGCTGTACCCTACCCTGATTCCCCTTTCTACGGAATCCTTGTTGACCACACTTTGTCAACAACCCCATAGCAGTACACCCCCATTTTTTGAAATGGGACTTATCATGTTCGAGGCTCGTGTCATCCAGATTTCATCGTCGATCGACAGTTTTTATAATGATGTAAACCCATTCTGCATTTTATGATGTAAATGATCTAAGTAAGACCGTCCATGTATGTAACAACCTAGGTAAGCCTAGTATGTTGTTGATGATTTCCATCCTAGGAGGTTTTTTGTCTCACTGATTCACGAAAGTGATCGGCAGAGTTTTTCCCTCCAGCCTCACCCCAAAGCTAGGGTGGATTTTGTCATCAGCATACTAAGTGAGTCCTAGTGTTTCTATCGAGTCCTTGTAAAAGTAGTTTGAGCTACTTGGTTACTAGATCATGTTTTGAGTCGCAGAATTGGGTATTTATTTGAGGGTCTATACGAATGGGTTTTTCCCCTTCATGTATGTAAATGTATTATCTCATGTAAAAGAGGGTTGGAAAAATAATTATAATCCCCTCTTAGTCAATTAATTAAATTTTTTGGTCAATTAATTAATAAAATCCTAAACCAGAAATTTAATTAATTTAGGGTCCTAAATTAGGATTAAATCTTTAAAGGCAAAATTTGTGGGTCCTTGGAAAATGATTTTGACAGCCCCAGGCCAAGGGAATATTGAGAATTTTAAGAAATATTGGACCCTTGGGCCTTGGTGGTTAAGTCAGGGTCAAAATTTTGGGGTAATTAACTCAAAAATAATATTTTTGAGTTAATTAAAATTGAATTAAATGATAAATTCATTTTTTCCCCAAAATTTTAATTTCAACGCTCCGGATTAAAAGATAATTAAATCTTTTGGACGGTTGAGATTATTTTGACGAGGATCATCCAAACTAGCCGTTGGAGATTTTGTCCTATAAATTTAGAGGTCTTTGTCAGTATTGAGTCATCCGATCTCAGGATCGTGCACTTGTTCTTAGAAGCTCTTGTAAATTTTTGAGGAATAAAGCATAAAGACTTTGGGGTTACAAATTTTGATGTTCCTTCTCGGATCTATGTGGTGATTCATTTCTAAACTCTGCTACTTTGTTTCTTGCATTTTATGGTTGATGGCCTACATGGATTAATCTGCATACAGGTATCTTGTGCAGTTTTCTGGGTTTATAAAATAACATTCTGATTTTTCTAAGGGTCTCATGTTGTTTTCTTAAATCTCTATCAGTCTAAAGTTCAGATCTAAGTGTGTAGGGAAAATTTTTTTTTAAGATTGGGCGTCTGGGGAAGTCTTCGGTTGGACCAGCCGACTCTCAATAAACATAAATCTGATAAGCTCTTTATTTGTTAAATTCCAGGTCTATCTTACGATATTTGTGATTTTGCAGGGTTTCAAAGGCTTGTGCCTCTCATTTAAAAATTTTAATTTCTAAATTGTGCTAAAATGGATTTCAAATTTGACCATGAGGGTTTTAAATTGTAAACTAGTTGTAAATTTGTAAGTTTTCTTTTAGGACTGTCAGGGTTTAATCGTTTCTTGGTGTGTATCTTCAGATTTGGCTGGTTTCTTGCAAATTCAAGGTTCAAATCGTAATTTTTTTTTAAGATCTGAGGCAAATCTAGCCTCCAAAGGCCAGATCTGGCCTCAAATTACTACTGTGGGCAAACCTGGACAATATTTGATTTAAAAGAGCACAAGGATCTGAGCTTCGGTTGATTGAGGAAGTGTATCAAATCAGAGTTTGACGGAAATTTTTTAAATTCTAAGTTGCTGGGTAAAATTTATGCGTACTGGGTGCATCAAATCTTTCTACAAAATAAAACGGTGCCTCTGTCCCAGCTTTATCTGACGTCCCTTTCCTTAGCCATCGATCTGCACCAGCGTCCTTCTAATGCTGAGCAGATCGCCTCTCTCTGCCCTTTCGATTTCTTTACCCCCTTTACCATTCGATCTAGATTCCAGTTTTCAATCAGCTCTTCTTCTGCTGTGCCAAACCCTCGAATCCTGCAAAATCACTGCACCTACGATCTTTCTTCTAATCCGTCCCACCTATTCCTTCATTCTCTGCAGTTGAGCCGCCCTCATCCTTAGCATCGACCTGTACCTGTCCAGCGTTCAACTGCATACGCCTTTATCATTTGCTGCTCCCTCCTTCACTTTTCCTTATTGCCATACCTCCTCACGTGCATCGTGCCTCTGCCCGCCGTGCCAATCGACCTGCAAAACGACAAAAATTCAAGCGCACACCATAGAAATTTTATACATAAATGCGTTGGAAATTCTGAAGTCGGATTCCCCCTTTTTTATTATTTTTGGTTTAGGCTTAGTTTTGTTTTTGATTTGTATAGTCGTAGAGTTAGATTAGGTTATTTTATTTTAGTTCTTAATTTAGAATAGCGTAGGTTGAGTTAGATTTAACTTTTTGTGTCGGTTTAGTGCTAGTTCTTTTTTTTTAATAGATTTCATTTTTCTTTATCTTGTTTAGTTAAAGTTAGATTTAGATTTTAATTTTTTAATTTTAATTTTTTTTAGATTTTAATTTCTTAGCTTTAATTTAGTTACTTTTTAATTAATTAGTTTTTAGATTTTATTTTAGTTTGATTTTAGATTTAATCTAGTTTCTAGTTTAGTTTAGTTTAAAATTTAGATCAGAACTTTTTTTTTAGATTTAGATTTTTTATCTTGTTTTAGATTAAAAAATAAAAATAATAAAAAAATATAAAAATATAAAAATCCTAAAAATCTAGAAAATACAAAAAATATATGAAAAAAATTCAAATTTTCTATAGTCAAATGCGCTAATTTTATTTTTATCTAAAGTTTTGACTATAGAAGTATTTTCTGGATCAAAATTAATTGAAGCATCATAAATCTGGAAATATTGCAAATATCTGGCATTTTCACAATATTGCTGTGGGTTTAAGATATTTTAATACATGGTTGTGGTGTCTTTCAATTAAATATCATTGTGATCAATCATGTTTTAATAAGCAAATGCTTTTTTTTTTTTTTTCTAAATCTGACTAATTTCTATTAAGCAACTATTATAATACAGAACTGCCTCAGCTCAGCTTTGGTAGCCTGAGACTGGGCTTGCAAACCATGTATGATCTCAAATGTAATATTCCCAATTAGCCTTGCTAATTGGAATATTGCATTTTTTGCTTTATTTTGCCGCTTTAGATAGAAATAATAAATAAAGTGAGAAATAAGAGGGGTCACCTCACTTTAGTCACCTCACTTTATAATAAAGTGTTCTTTTTCCTAGTAGATTGACGTTGTAACTTAGAGAGGGGGCCTTGGGCATTTTTGCTTTATTTTGCTGCTTTAGATAAAAATAATAAATAAAGTGAGAAATAAGAGGGTCACCTCACTTTAGTCACCTCACTTTATAATAAAGTGTTCTTTTTCCTAGTAGATTGACGTTGTAACTTAAAGAGGGGGCCTTGGGGGTCCACGTGGATATGATGAGGGGAGGCATCAGGCTAACCCAAGGTAAACTGCGCAGATCCAGGGTGAGTTAAGTTTTGGAGGGAGTTTGATGTTATAAAAGGAGAGGCTCTCACCTCATTTGATCATCCATGATTTGATTTTCTTATTGATAGCTGGACTCTTGTCTGCTTCAGCACGCCGGTTGTTTAGTCGGTCTGCAGCACTGTTTAGTGCACGAGTGTCTCCGGTCGGAGATCTCACCCTTAGCCTCGGGGGACTTCGAGTGCCGGCCCTGGTAAGGTTTTCTGGTTTCACCCTTAGCTTCGGGGGACTTCCAGTGCCCGCCCTAGTAAGGTTTTTCTGAGTTCCATCTTTCAGTTCCAGCAGCAGAGCAGCAGCAGTTTCTGAAGCATATCTGAGGAGGAGAAAGCCCTCTTGTGGCTGCGCAGAGCAAGAGAAGGAAGGACGCTGATTCTTGAAGGAGAAGGACGCTGATCCTTGCAGGAGAGGAAGGACGCTGTCCAAGGAGGACGCAGTTCAGGATTGGCAGAGAAAACGCCGCCGGGAGTGCGTAAGGACGCCGTTCAGCCCGAGAGTGAGACTATCCTCCACTGGGCGTGCGGCTGGCTTCGAAATGCAGGCCAGATCCATTTTTGGGACAGATAGATCTTGGCAGATTCAGTCCCTATGTGCGTATCTAGTCTTGTAGCAAGTTGGGCAGATCCGGGTTTTGCACTAGATCCAGCTTGGAGAGTTGCGCACCGAAGAAGACAAGCGTACCTAGTCCGATTCGAAGGGTTATCATCGCATCAAGCCTCGAGAGGTCGAGATCCTGGGATATTGTCGTATCCAAAGATAGATCCGAAGTTTGGTGCGTATCCGATAGGGGAGGACGGGACCAGTGGAGAGAAGGACGCAGCATCTGGTTTGGAGGTCGGCATCCGTCGTATCCAGTGGGTTCAGAGCCGCATCCACTTGGTAGGACTACCGATCCGAGGAGCAAGATTTCCTGAGAGGCAAAGCCAACAGCCGTTTTCTAGCCTTCTCCGTGGTCGATCCATCGTCTGAGAGCCTTCGCGCTCGTCACCAGGGCAAAGAGACAAAGGAGCCATCGGGAGGGTTTGCAGCCTTTCTCGGCCCCCGCACCAACGCAACATCTTCGTCAGCCTTGCAGCAGCTAGGACGCTGTCCTTGTTGCAGCCATTTGTCTGTTGAGAGGGTCTCCACTTGCCTAGGGCAAGGATAGGTGCACTTGCTCTGATTTATTGTACTCCTCTCTATGTATTTTCTGATCAATAAAATGTCTCAGTTTCTGGTATTCCATGTGTTATGATTCAGTGATCTGGTTCAGTATTATATTTCCTATATCTGTATTGGTGTATTTCTGTTTATTACTGGTTAGTCCCCATTTGGGGATATTACAGTGGTATCAAAGCATAGTTCTGGCTCAGCCTGTGGTGCTAGCAGTCTATGACATCCAGGGGTCACCCCCGTTTCTTTGGGGGAAGTGATTCTGATTCAGAGACAGAACGGCAGAATCCAATGGAGGCCATGTTTGCAAAGTTTGCAGAGAAGATGGATGTATTCATGCAGGATATGAAGAAGATTGCAGAGGGGACGCAGAAGGAACCCCCTAGGGTTTTTCAGGTAGGGGAAGGATCGGGAACGTCTAGTTGCATACCAGATGCTATTCCCATTGTGACAGCGCAGAAGGCCGATTCCATGGACACGCGACCTACTATGCCTACTTTCTCGGTAGAGGAAGAGGAGCAAACGGCATCAAGAGATGGGGGTCTTGATCTTCATGCAGTTTGGTTTGCAGATTGGCGAAGCATGGGACAGGAATTCATGGATGCTCTCCCTTTCAATCAATATCTGCAGTTCCGAAGCGGCGGTAAGCCTCAGGATCGAAATAAGGGACGGGGCTCCCACCGTGATAGTAACCGTGCCGCCAGCAAATTTCATTTGCCGATGTTTGATGGGTCACCAAAGACCACAGCCAGGTCTTGGGTGGAGAAACTAGACCTCTATTTTCAGCTTAACCAGATGCCAGAGAAGGAGGCCATTAAGATGGCTGCATTACATCTAGAGGGTGAGGCCCGGAACTGGTGGTTTCATGGGTTGACAACACTGGGGCATTCCACAGTGACTACATATGCTGAGTTCACCAGGAGGGTGGTGAAACGTTTTGATCAGAAGGACCCGGATCAGCCTTTCCTCGAGCTGACCAAGCTCAAACAGACAGGTAGTGTAGAGGCGTACATCTCAGACTTTTTGAGGGTTTCAGTGATGGTACCTGACATATCAGCAGCTCGGTTGATCACGATGTTTGTAGATGGGCTGTCAGAACCACTTCGTGGTCTAGTCCGGTCGAACAAACCGGCTACCCTTCAGGATGCTATCAGTAGGGCCCGTGACCCACAAGATGTCTTGCCTAGGACTCGGCCACCTTATCCCCAGAGACAGGCTTTCCAGCCTAAGGGTAAGGACACGAGGGTTCCGCCTCCCAAGGCGAATCCCGGACGAGGACAGTATGATGATGAGGCTAGGAGAGAGCTGAGACGGAAACGATTGTGCTTCACCTGCCAGGAGCCGTGGGCACCAGGACACAAGTGCACAGCAGGGAAGGCACATTTCATAGAGGTCTTCTCCGAGGGCAGTGGAGAAGAGGATGAGGTGGATGATGAGGAGGCAGGAGAGTGTTATGCAGCGCAGAGTGCTTTACCACCTCCACCACCCGATGCAGGAGAGGCATCATTTGCACCTACTGGGGGAGCTCTGGCAGCATTACGAGGAGTCCCCAAGTATCTGACATTGCGCGTACGTGGGACAGTGCGGGGACAGCGTGTCTCAGTTCTAGTTGACAGTGGGGCCACCCACAATTTCATCGATGCCCAGATGGTCGCACGGAGAGGCATACCCACCGAGAGCTTCGATGGGTTTTCTGTTTTGGTCCCAGGAGATCAGACCATGGCTTGTGCTCGATATGTACCAGAGTTATCAGTGACGATGGGCACCTATACTTTGACTGATCACTTCTTTGTGGTGGACATTCCGGACACCAATGTGATATTGGGAGTGCAGTGGCTTATCACTCTAGGGAAGGTCACAACAGATTGGAAGGCCTTGGAAATGGAGTGGGATGATCCCAAGACGAGAAGGCATGAGAAGATCCGAGGGCAGAACACATATCCGCCCCAGACGGTATCGGCACACAGCATGGATGCGACATTCCGCAGGGGAGATATAGAGTGGGCAGTCGAGCTGCGGGCTTCAGAGATAGTAGATACAGGTAGGGCGGTGCACCCTGATCTACAGAGTCTTCTCGACAGGTATGCAGTAGTTTTTGGAGACATTCCACCAGGACAGCCACCAGATCGGGGGTTTGAGCACACGATCGAGTTGGAGCAGGGGATACAGGCAGTGATCACCACGCCTTATCGGCATCCCAAGGCCTATCGGGATGAGATAGAGCGGGCCATTCAGGAGCTGCTGGCCCTTGGGCACATTCGACCCAGCACCAGTCCTTTCGCTTCTTCAGTAGTGCCGGTGAAGAAGAAGGATGGCACATTACGCATGTGCATTGATTACAGAGCTCTGAACAAGAAGACTTTGAAAAACAGGTACCCCAGTCCCAGGATCGATGAGTTGATGGACGAGTTGAGAGGAGCACGATTCTTCTCAAAGATTGATTTGAGGTCCGGGTACCATCAGATACGCATGAGGGAACAGGACATTCCAAAGACTGCTTTCAGGTGTCATTATGGGCACTTTGAGTTTCTGGTTATGCCATTTGGACTGACCAACGCACCTGCCACTTTTCAGTCTTGCATGAACCATATCTTCAGGGATCATCTGAGGAAGTTCGTGCTAGTTTTCTTTGATGATATTCTCATATACAGCAAGACCTGGGAGGAGCACCTCCAGCACATTGAGACGGTTTTGCGCATTCTGGAGGAGCAGCAGTTCTTTGCCAAACTCTCCAAGTGTGAGTTTGGGTTGACAGAGATGTTGTATTTGGGACACATCATAGGAGTGGACGGAGTGAGAGTCCATGACGAGAAGATCCGGGCTATCAGGGACTGGCCAGAGCCGCGGAATATGACAGAACTTAGAGGGTTCATTGGTATCTGTACTTACTACAGGAAGTTCGTCAAGGGCTTCTCACAGCTTGCTGCACCCCTCACAGAGCTGACGAGGAAGGGGGCATTCAGTTGGACAGATACCGCCCAGCGAGCTTTTGATAAGCTCAAGGAGGTGATGAGTAGTTGTCCGGTGCTGGCATTGCCCGGTTTTACTCAGCCCTTTATCCTAGAGTGCGATGCATCAGGGGAAGGGATTGGAGCAGTTTTGATGCAGGAGGGTCATCCGATTGCATTCGAGAGCCGGAAGCTCCTTCCACACGAGAGACTTTACCCCATCTATGATAAGGAGATGTTGGCCATCATGCATGCATTGGCTAAATTCCGGCAGTACTTGGTAGGCGGCAGATTCAGAGTCAGGACAGATCATAACAGCCTGAAGTACTTTCTGGAGCAGAAGCAGTTACAGGAGAGGCAGCAGAAGTGGATCAGCAAGATCCAGGCTTACGACTTTGACATAGAGTATGTCAAAGGAAAGAACAATGTGGTAGCAGATGCCCTTTCCCGTAGACCAGCCACGTTATCCCTCATGAGCTTGGACGCTGATTGGAAGGCTCGACTACTGGTTGAGTATTCCAAGGATAGATTTGCATGCGAAGTGCTGGATGGACAGGTAGCAGATAGCAGATACAGGGTAGCAGATGAGGTCATCTATTACAGGGATCGGATCTTCTTGACTGAGGGATCTCAGCTCAAGGAGAAAATACTCCATGCCTCTCATGATTCACCATTGGCGGGCCATCAGGGGTTCACCAAGATGTACAGGGCTATCCGAGAGAGATTTGCGTGGAAAGGCCTCAAGGAGGACGTACTCCAGCATGTTCGGGAGTGTGAGGTTTGCCAGCGGAACAAAGGAGAGATGAACCATCCCGCAGGGTTGTTGCAGCCGCTTCCCATTCCAGAGGGGAAGTGGGAGAGTGTTTCGATGGACTTCATCACGGGTTTGCCCACAGTGCAAGGCAAGGACTGCATCTTCGTGGTAGTTGACCGGCTAACGAAGTATGCTCACTTCTTCGCCATTTCGGCGCACTACACGGCAGCACAGGTGGCAGAGTTGTTTTTCCGGGAGGTTTTCAAATTGCATGGTCTACCCAAGACCATTGTTAGTGACAGGGACAGCCGCTTTATGGGTGGATTTTGGCAGGAGCTCTTTCGACTAGTAGGGACTGAGTTGACACCGAGCACCAGCTATCATCCCCAGACGGACGGGCAGACAGAGATAGTTAACAAGTGGCTGGAGGGCTACTTGCGTAACTACGTCAGTGGGCAGCAGCGAGCGTTGCTGAAATGGCTACATCTGGGCGAGTACTGCTACAACACAACCCATCATATGTCTATCGGTATGACACCTTTTTATGCATTGTATGGATATCATTCCTTATCTTTTGTGGATGTGATGTTTGGGGTTAGCAGGGCCCCGCGAGCCAAACTATGGATCCAAGAGAGCCAAGACATCCTTCGGACTCTCAAGGACAACATAGCCACCGCACAAAATCAGCAGAAATTATATGCAGACAGGGGCCGAGTGGAGAGACACTTTGAGGTAGGGGATTTGGTCTACCTACGGTTACAGCCATACCGCCAGTCTTCACTCAAACAGAAGGGGGCAGAGAAGCTTAAGCCTCGCTTTTATGGACCATACAGGGTGATTCGTAGGATCGGACAGGTTGCATATGAGTTGGAGTTGCCCCAAGGCAGCCGGATTCATAACATTTTCCATGTATCATGCCTGAAGAAGGCACTGGGCCAGCATGTGACAGTCACCGGGGAGCTACCTCCGACGGATGATGAGGGGCACTTGGTACTACAGCCAGAGGCCATTATTGACACCAGGGAGAGACAGCTGCGTAGCAGGAAGATCAGAGAGTTCTTGGTGAGATGGAAGAATCTGCCAGATGAGGATGCCACTTGGGAAGATGAGAAGATCTTACAGCATCCCTCACTTCAGTTGCTTGAGGACAAGCAACGTTTTGCCGGGGGAGACTGTAATATTCCCAATTAGCCTTGCTAATTGGAATATTTCATTTTTGCTTTATTTTTCCGCTTTAGCTAGAAATAATAAATAAAGTGAGAAATAAGAGGTGTCACCTCACTTAGTCACCTCACTTTATAATAAAGTGTTCTTTTCCTAGTAGATTGACGTGGTAACTTAAGAGAGGGGGCCTTGGGGGTCCACATGAGTATGATGGGGGAGGCATCAGGCTGACCCAAGGTAAACTGCGCAGGTCAAAGGAGAGTTAAGTTTTGGAGGGAGTTTGGCATTATAAAAGGAGAGGTTCTCACCTCATTTGGATCATCCATGATTTGATATTCTTATTGATAGCTGGACTCTTGTCTGCTTCAGCACGCTGGTTTTTTAGTCGGTCTGCAGCACTGTTTAGTGCACGAGTGTCTCTGGTCGGAGATCTCACCCTTAGCCTCGGGGGACTTCGAGTGCCGGCCCTGGTAAGGTTTTCTGGTTTCACCCTTAGCTTCGGGGGACTTCGAGTGCCCGCCCCAGTAAGGTTTTTCTGAGTTCCATCTTTCAGTTCCAGCAGCAGAGCAGCAGCAGTTTCTGAAGCATATCTGAGGAGGAGAAAGCCCTCTTGTGGCTGCGCAGAGCAAGAGAAGGAAGGACGCTGATTCTTGAAGGAGAAGGACGCTGTCTCATCTGGAGAGAGGACGCTGATCCTTGCAGGAGAGGAAGGACGCTGTCCAAGGAGGACGCAGTTCCGGATTGGCAGAGAAAACGCTGTTTTGGGAGGCAGAAGGACGCTGTCTAGCCCTAGAGTGAGGACGCTGTCCATTTCTGAAGGTCAGAGTTGCAGATCTGAAGGCTTATTGTTAGATCCAGCTTTGGGAAGGATAGATCTTGCAGATCTAGTCCTGTATGTGGCAGATCTAGTCTTGTATGTTGCAGATCTGGGGGTTTTGCACTAGATCCAGCTTGGAGAGTTGCAGATCTGAAGAAATATTGGCAGATCTAGTTCAGATCTGAAGGGTTAACATCAGATCCAGCCCCAGAGGTTGTAGATCTGAAGAGATATTGTCAGATCCAGTATAGATCTGAAGGTTTGGTGGCAGATCTGATAGGGGAGGACGCAGATCAGGGAGAGAAGGACGCAGATCTGGTTTGGAGGCTTCAGATCTGTCAGATCTGAATGTTCTGGAGCAGATCCACTTGGTAGGACGCTGATCTGAGAAGCAGACTTGGGAGAGGCAGGCTCAACAGCGTTTTCTAGCCTTCAGTGGCTGATCTATTGTCTGGAGGGTTTCCTGCGCTGTCACTAGCAGAGACAGCGTTTTCTATTGTGGAGGGTTTGCAGTCTACAGCCCCAGCTCCAGCGCAGTTCATCTTCTGCTTGCAGAGCAGCTAGGACGCTGTCCTTGTTGCAGCCATTTGTCTGTTGAGAGGGTCTCCACTTGCCTAGGGCAAGGATAGGTGCACTTGCTCTGATTTATTGTACTCCTCTCTATGTATTTTCTGATCAATAAAATGTCAGTATCTCCAAGGTTAGCATTCGTTGATCGGTTCAAATATTATATTCTTCATATCCGTATTGGTGTGTTTTCTCGTTTATTACCGGTTAGTCCCCTACTTGGGGACATAATAAAACGAAGTCGCCGCGTAAAGGGAAACCAGCTCGAAAGAGTTTGTCACACCGCCTGTGGTATGGGAAACCGGTGGAATAGTTATGCTGTTTGTTATAAGTCTACAGGAAACAGTGACTATCAAAAGAAAAAAACTATCATTATCTGCTGCATAGTAGACCAGACCAACCACACTATGAACGAACACAAAAACAGAGTTCTTACTAGTCCTGCGCATGGCAAATTCAGTTGGAGTGACCCGGAGAGGGATGCTCTTCCTCGATTGGGCACCCGAAATAAGCGTCGGGGTCGTCTTCAGCAGCGTCTAGAAGGGGAACATCAGTGCTCAAGGCACTATCTGCGCGCACCTACAAGGGATGGAGGCCCAGGGAGTGAGGAAGATGGTCAGAGGGGTCGCTTGGTCCAGTTTGGGCCATGGCAACGGAGGAAGACCGGGGCGGGAGGGAAGAGGGGGAAGGGTCGTGGGGGGCAGAAGGGGAATCGGGCCAGAGACTGGAGCTGAGAGTGGCCTCCTCACTCAAGGTGACAGTGATATAAGCCGTGATCGAGGGACGGTTGAAGACACTTTCAAAGTGCAATTCAACTCTCTGTGTCGTGTAACGGGTGAAGAGATTGTGAGGGGGCGGAGGGCCAGAGGTGGCAGGGTCAAGAGGAACGGTGTGCTGAGGGGAAGAGGGCCTCTGTCCATGAAGAGCAGAGTAAAAATCCATGCCATGCCTGCTGGGGAAAGAGCGATCATCAGCGGACCGTCCATGGGAGCCTCCACGCCTAGCAGTCATACGCGGACGAAGACGAGGCATGATTGATGCCGAGTTGCAGATGCGCTGCGCCGACTGATAAACTGGAGCAGAACCAGAGCTTGATGAAGGCTGAACCCCGTGCGAATTCGTTTGAGCAGGAACCTCCAGAGAGCTATTCGTGAACTGAGAGTTATTGAGCCTTCCAGGGCAGAAATTACTGTGAGAGAAATGCGCCTCCAGCTGAAATTCGATGCAGCTGTATAGTGAGCACCTCCTGCCAGTGTTCGTGCGAGCATTAGGCACAGCGCATTGAGCAGAGCACCCACCGTCCAAAGGAGCTAACCAGTCGCCTGGAGAGTCTGCAGGCTCAGCGGAGAAGGGACCGATTTCCATACTGCAGGTGCCGAATCGAATCGAATTGTTGTATCGCCGTCGAGTGGGAGGGTGGTAATGGCGGTTATCCGCATTGAATGCCCGTGTAATGGCGCTGTGGTGAGCCATGTGGCCTCCACACGCCTCACACATCGGGAGGAGGGCGAGGCCAAGCGGCCCATTAACGCTACGTACCATCCGCATTTCCGTGAAAGAAGGCGCGCGTTAATCATCACTTACATGTTTATAACTGTACAACGGGATTTTGTTTGACTCCATAAGGCACTGGTCTTAAACGTGAAATCTAATCTAGATCTGTGAAGTCCTGTTAATTTTATCAAGTATTTGGTGTTTTAGCTGTGTCTCCTGGATTTGTCCTTCATTTCTAATAGGGTTTACCTCCCTTAGCTTGCAAGGACAAAGCTTGAAGAGAGAGATTGGGGAGAAAAGTGACAGCCCCCAATCTGAGTCGTTGTTGCGGTGCCTGAACAATCTGTGCGACAACAATCCTCACATCCTTCCCTTGGCCGGAAAGCCTATCTCTGGGGGTAAGGTGTCCCGGTCCCTGGTACATCCGTAAATCCCGAACTCGCCAATGGCGTCTCCGGAGTGTGGGCCTGTCTCGTGGATCCGACTAGACCCCGAAGTTTGTCCCGTTAACCCCTCAACAAACATGTAGATCATCCGTGCTGCGGATAAATCTGGCACCATCACTGAAACCTTCAGAAAATCTGCAATATACGTCTCCGGGCTCCCGCTCTGTTTGAGCCGTGTCAGCTCAACAAAATGCTCCTCCAGATCCCTCCGGTCAAATCTCTCTATCAGTCTCCGAGTGAACACGGCATATGTGGTCACTGTTGAATGCCCGAGTGTCACCATGCCATGGAACCACCAGTCCTGGGCCTCACCATCCAAATGTAGCGTAGCCACCTTGATGGCCTCCGACTCTGCCATCTGGTTAAGCTGAAAATATATATCCAGCTTCTCCACCCAAGACTTTGCCGAACTATTTGATGAGCCATCAAACGTTGGCAAATGGAATCGGCTCGCTGTGCGCTGGGTGTCCCCATCATGATAATGCCGGTGCCCTCTGTGATGGTCGCGGGGTCTGCTGTCCCGCTGGAGCTGAACAAAATCTCTGAATGAAAGGGCATCCCTAAACTCCTGCCCATATGCCTGATACACAGCAAAATAGTCACCCATGTGACCAGGGTCTGGCTCATGCTGTGCTCCTGCCCCTATGTCTACACCCAGAAAGGTGGGCATAGTAGAACATGTGGGTGCATGTGATGCCTGGTGCGGAGTGGCATCCCGCTCCGGCAAATGATGGGATGTGCCCGACCC
>JAXQQM020066395.1:0-65134 GCA_034641835.2 Pinus albicaulis | reverse complement strand
TGTAGAGATATAAAGGAACAATAGAAGAAAAGAATTCACACATAGAGACGTCGAGATTGGTCGAAGAGCAGGGAAAACCCACTATGAGGAAAACCCTTTCAAATTTTTCTTCTTATTAGATTTTCATTGAATTTTTCAACAAAAGAGAGTATACTGATCCATATCTTCATCCATGCATCTATCTAGCAACATCAACTAAACAATTTTCATGAATATGATCCCAACAAAATTAATCTAACAAGATCCAAAAGACAATTCCAGCAAATGTAAGAAGCAGATGTCACTTCACTAGACTATAGTCAACTTCAGTTTTTTGTAGTCAACTGAGGTAAATTGCGGTAATTGATGAAAAAAACCATACTTTCCAACCATATGGAAGGAAAATTGTGCATGCAGTTGAAAGGATTCAGCCGCACAGATGAGCTGACTAGGGTGCGATTGCAGCCGAAATTTCTTTGTGACATTTCTGTAGTTGAGATCCAAAACCCTAGAACAGAGATGTGTGCTTTGGACCTTGCAATTTCACCTTTGTGTGCATTGATTCTCTGCGAACCTGCCTCAGACCTGTGTGAGCCAATACCAAGGAAGAGAATAGAAGAATGATCCAAGATGATTATCCAAATGAGGGTCATAGGAATTATATTTATAGCCTTCCAAGGGAGTCCAAATTTCTTTAAGGCTTGCCTGAGCAAATATTCACATGTGGGGCTTAATTAAAAAATACTCTTTCCCTTGTCCAAATTGAGAACTTCAATAGTCAAAATTGGTACTTTAAAAAAGAGGAATCTCATCCCATGGTTGGAATGTGTCACTGAGCTACCAAATTAATACTCCCTCTGAGCTAGGGAGAAATTCCAGCCACATCATGTAATCATCAAAAGTATCTTGTCATAAAATCATATCCAATCTCAAGTATCTCAACATAAATTGTCATCATTGTTCATCTTGGTTCATCTATACTTATTCATGCTTATCTCTTGATTGTCCCTACTCATATGCTCAACATTCTCAAATCTAAAAGAAGAAGAATTTGAAATTGGAGGGAAGCCTAAGCTACCACCCTCTATTCATCGAGGAGCCACTGCTACCACCCAAAATCACTATGATTAGGGATCCCAATACTACCACTCGAGAAACATATAAGAGCTTATCATTACAGAGCCATGCTCAACCTGAAATCACATTGGGGAGCACATCTTGACCTGGAAACCAATGACAATTATGAGGGTATTATTGGAGACTCTCACGTCATCTCCATGATAGCGGGGAAGGTCCTACAGAACACTCTAACCACAATTACCAATATGAAGTAAGTTCCACCAACTACCTCTGTTGAATGCTCTAACTATGGACTAACCATTTTAGATGGGGAATAAAGCCGTATGGATTCAATGAGAGCACTTCAAGCTTACGACCCACATATTTTACTTGCGAGCTCAAATGTGAAACTATAGATGGTTTGAAGCCAAAGGGAAAGAGGAATTTGTTTAATTGGTTTGGAAGATCTAAGCTATAGAAGTAGCTAAAGCTACTGGATGGGATCAATCAATGAATGATATTGAAGGGCTCTCTAATGCATGGAGAAAACCCTAAGAACCCTTTGTTATGCTCTGTAAATAGTTGGTTCATAATCCATATGGTGTTATCGTGGAGAAAGATAAAGATGATTAAGTCGGGTTAAACAAATTCAGCTGGATGTCCTACCTATACTTAGTAGGAAAGAAACGTGATTTCATGCTATAAAAGGATGAATCAGATTCTCTAATTTTCCAGTCCCCCTGTTGATAGTGGCTTGCTCGCAAGCTCGAGCCAAACCTAATGGGTGATATAAATAGGTTCTGATTGGTGCAGAAACTTTTTCTATGCCAACATTTCCTGTTCAAGCGATTTCAATCCAACCAAAATTATAAGAAGTGGTTCTTCCCTCCATGTTATGTGATTATCTATAGTATATAAGGGCTAGAAATAGAATATTTCAGAGAAAGAAATATCACTCATATATATAAAAGATAAAATCGCAAATGAATACTCCGGGCTAGAGACATGCATTTTAGTTAGGAACTGAAAAAGAAGATCAAGTCTTTTTTCTGCTCATCCATCTCTCCCAACTAACTATGGTGGACGATCTCATATGCATTGGTTTGTATGGACAACTTTTATAGACACCTTTTGACACATGTAGCATTGGAATTGCAAAAAATGAATATGAACAGTTCGAGGTATGCACAATGATTGGTTTGGTCGGAAGAGGCAAGTGAGGGGAAGTAACTACTTCAAACATAATCAAAAGAAGTAGCCCTAGACAAGATGGTTGGTTTGGTCCACTAGTAGCTCGACTTTTCCCTTTGTATTATCAATAAAATAGTCACTTCATTTGGTTTCTCTTCTCATGCCATATTTATTTTAAAAAGTACCAATCCATATTTCTCTCGCTTATCATATATTTTCCTCACATCACTCACATTTTTCTATAAAGTATGTGACTAGGTTTTCGAAAGAAGTCATGTTTTCCATTAAAAATTGGATCAAAATTCCTAACTCGAGAGTTGATCTTGGAAAAGGCAAACCAAGATTATTCATATGCCCGGGCTTTCAAAGTTATTTGGGATAATGTCGCCACAGGTGACTAAGCATGACATGCGTGAAGGAAAAGAGGGGGGAGGGGGTAACTTGTACTTCTACAGGAGCAATCTATAGTGGTGTTGATACTCTAGTAGTTTATAGGAAATGAGTTTGAGTGATAAAGAAGAATTATTTTCCACACACTTCATTGGTATTTCTATAGAACCTTTCACAATGATCCCAGTTAAAATCCCTTATTTTAAAATGATGTTACTTTTCATCGATGAGATATACACTTGCATAGTTGGGCACTAGCACAAAAGAACATTTCACTCTTCAAAAGCATGAGAAAAATTCAATCTCAAAACAACCTCATTCATTTCCCATGAAGGTAGGATTAACTAATTTAAAGTGCATTGAATTTGTTTCTTCTTCCCCTATCATAATATCTAATTATTATCCCCATTCCCACCTACGGGTACTTAACCTCTCTCTTGGATTGTGGTTTCACATTTGGGGCTAGAAAATGGGCATGAGTTTCCCACCTGGATTAGAGCCTCAAGAGAGACCTTAATATTTATATCCCAAAATCCCCAACCTAATACTTCGCTCACTCTGGAGATTGGGGCCCATAGAAGGATTTTTATCTACCTTGTTCCTTTATTAATAAATGTGAAAATAATGTTGGTTGACTCACTATTCCAAAGACCAACATGTTATCCACTAAGTTGGGACTAACATAACTATAATTAGATCTAGGGTCAATCAAAATAGAAATAAATTGATCACAAAGCTTATCACCTATATCAATGATAGATGTTTGGTGATCTTCCTACATGTTTTCCACCACTGCATAAATACGAGGAATGCTCTTCCCAACATCCCCAACAACTTTCCCCTCCTTTGAACTATATATTTGAGGCCTACCACCCTCATTTTTTGGATAATCTCTCTTAAGGTGTTCCTTACCACATGTTAAATACTCCAACCATTTAGTACCATCACCTCTATGTTGTTGTTGTGATCCATGTCCCTTTCTAGGTGCATTGAACATCTTTTGTGGTGCCACATTTCCTTTCTCGTATGCATTATGAGACCTTGCTCTTTTCGGCTGCCATTTACCCTTACCTTTGTCTTTCCCTTTCCATCCTTTTTTAGATTCATTTCTATGCTTTGTCTATTCATAGCAATGCTTCAATTTACCAATAACTTCCTAAAGTGACCGAGGCTCATTATACTCAATCTGGTCTCTAAATGATAATGTAAAACCACTGACAAATCACTGAACTTTAGCCTTCTCATCTTCAAGATATGATGCATATATTGATAGCTCCAGGAATTTAGTCATGTACTCTTCATTTTTCATTGATCCCATATTTAGATCATATAATTCTTTGGCCTTACTATCATAGTACCTTTCTAAAAAGTATTTCTTCCTAAAGATACTCTTGAACACATGCCAACTCAAGTCCTTTGTCCTAATTTTTCTAACCCACTTCACATATTCCCACCAAAATTATGCTTTAACTTTCAAGCCGAAGATAGCAATTTTGGCCTTCATATTATCTGTGCACGCATGCAGCTCAATGAACTTGTTCATTCCAAACATCGAAGCCTTTGCATCTTCTAATTTATTCATGTCTCCATCAAAAGTAGGTTTCTTTGCTTTCTTAAATTCATTCAGTAAGTATCCCCTGTCACTCCTCCTGTAAGGATGATAACTATGAAGATCATAATTACTATCTGATCCAGAACTAGAAGTACCTATATCCATCACCCCTCCTATCTTTAGTATCCAACAACATGTCATCTCTTAGTGTGTCAGCTCTATCTAACCTGTGTTTACCCAAAGACCTATGATCATATTCCCCATTATTTATGTCCTTCTACCCATGGTTGATTCAATGTGGCCCTTTTCGCTGCAATTTTGACAAACTCTGAAGGAGTATTGCATTAACCTATGCTTTTTTTATTATGCTTGTATGATTTTGTCATTGTTTGCCATAAAACTCCTTATTTCTTCCTTCAAGCTTCTCAATGTGTCTATCAAATTAGAAGAATTCCCATCATGATGCTCATCTGATTCATAGGAACAATACTTGTAGTCTACCATCTTGCTATTCAATTTGATCTCTTTCCTGCAAGGCATACTATATCAACTAAACCAAATCACAATAAACCAACATACCTTAGCATAATTCTGGGAGGATACCTCATCTGCAAGATCATCCAAATCAACATAATACATGTATAAACATAATCATAACAAGATATAGACATATAAAAAATAAATGTACCAACACATAAACGTCATTCTAGCTAGAATCCACTCATCAATGCATGATCATATCAACTACACATACCACAACTTCATCCATGACAACAACAACCATACCAATGTACATTTTCAACATGTAAGCACTGACACACACAACCACGCATAACAAATCATAAAATCATGATGACACACTTCACAACAACAACATCCTTTGTCACATGGTGACATCACTACAACCATGACCTACACCATGCATGTGCAACAAGCATATAGACCACAAGGATGATTAAAACACGTGCAACTGACATGAATGCATGACCAACACACACCGTGCATCTAGTCCAAGGGGTGAACCATGCTCCGATACCACTCTTTAACACCCTCATCCCACATCTACCCAAGTAACCGGCCAACTGGGGTAAACATGTGACAAAGAGTTACTATGATCTGATTCAAACTCCTAGGTGACCTTAAGGAAGTGGAATTGATGGAAACACATCACATAAACATTCCACATCAGCAACATGACTCCTAGGAACCATCCCAACCACTGAGGTAATTAGCCCTAGGTCCCACTGAGGTTTTAGCATGGGGGCTTCACTCAATAAACCTATAACATATCACGTGTGATCATAACATACTAAAAAATACCCTTAATTTGAGTACATATTGGAAAATACCCCTAAAAATCATATTATTTAACCCCCTACCAATATAAACACAATACACATTCCAAATTTAAAAATCCCCTACTTTTATTATTTATTGTAGGTATCCATTTTTTTATTAACATTTTTTATACTCTTTTCTATTTTTTCATTAAATTTGAGCTCCATTTTTACTATCTGTCAATATAAAAACCCCTATCCCCTATATATCCCCCAATATATCATGTCATTTTTTCCTCATTATATATCCCCCAAGATGAACCCACGTGTTATGGTATTTCTCCCATAGTGAATACCCTATGGGTTTTAAATCTTCAAGCTCCCAAACGCTCCCACAATATCGGCATGGGTGTGTCTGGGAGGCTCTGGACTCTTCCACAACATATGCATGCGTGCATCCAGGGAATTTTTCCCACAGACCTATGCCAGTGTCCTCGATATTTGAATCACTTTTTTAGGACCAAATCCCATGTCACTTCCCAGAACTCAATGAAAGTTCAGAGATGAAATAAAGAAACAAAACAATTATGTATTTGAAAAAACAATGACAAGGCCTAAACTAGACCCTACTAGCCATGATAGGCATTTCGTCAAATATGTCACAAATATGTAATTTACAGGTGTAAACAACATATCTGAGAATTGGGGTTCATACTTATCTGAGAATTTCTAAGAAGCATTGTTCCCTTCAATCATTAGTTGCATTATCATCTATTAGGTCATAGATACATTCTTTATTCATTTACAAATAAAAACATGAGCAAAACCATACATCATCAATGTCATAATACATGCTTATAACCAACATAATAGCAATAGAAATATCAAGGATACATCAATCATAGAATCCACGTAAAAACTAGTACATTTCCACATAAGATGTCAAGGAGAGAACCTCTTATTAATGAATGCAAAAACCAACCCAGGATGAGACTTCTACATTCCACCTGAATATAGAGTGGTTGAGCCAAATCTCTCTTTAGCCAATAATCCTCGTGCCATATTCGAAGCATGAATGTGGGACTAAAAAAGAAGGAACCAACCATGGTATCCCGAGGCTAAACCACCTCACCCTCATTAATATAAATCATGCTTTACCGTAATCCACACTTGATCACTAGGCAAAAAAAATAAACATGTCATAACAGGATTTACAATGACGTCCACCCAATCACTAAGCCAAAACAAGCATGGATGCCACCGTATTTGTCCACCCACACCGTGAGGAATTTTCCTGCCTCCTAGTCTCTAAGTATTTATCGCATTCCACAATATGATCATGGGATTACGAGGCCCTAAACCGAGACACACTCTCCAAGCCTTACAATATATCCCAACCTAGGATTCCTAGGCATGATGGAGAGCATCCCACCTCTAGGATTTGTCGTATATCCTGTCATTCACCAGTCGAGCATTCCTAGGCCCACCAAGGAAACACACTATCTGGACTTACTGTGACCCATAGTCTAGTTCACGGGTTACTATGCCATGTGTTCTATCATTTAGGATATCCACCTCACTCAGCTTCAAATACATTCAGAAATCCAGCTCAACCAAAACATGAGAACCCCATCACAACATGGCTATCTGGAAATGGAAAGACTAGGCTGAAAACATTATCACACATGGAAAAACCCATGCCATGACAAAAAATAACCACATGCAATACCATGCATGTCAAATCTAGCAAGGAAATCACACATGAAAATTGATAGTTGCAAAGAATCTTGTTATATCTTCTTGATCTTGTTCTTCCTTCCTTGCTCCTTCCTTCCTCTTGCCTTCTTTTCCTTTCTTGATCCAATGCCAAATTTCTCTCCCTTGATAGTGCTAGACATCTTCCTTGAAGGTAGAGAATAATTCTTTCCATAAAAAGTATCATTTAATGAAATTCTTATGTCTCCGTGATCAAATCCTTGAGACTTGTTTTTCCTTCTTCTTTCACCAAAGCTCTGAAACCATGTTAGAGAATGAGAAAGGAAGAAACATTGTCTGATTCTTGATTATTTACTTGTGATATTCTTTAGTTCTTATTATAATCTTCTTATCTTCTTTCTTCTTAGTACATCAAGAAAATATCAAAGCAAAAGCACATATATAAAGGACACAAAAGTAGGCGAGAAGCGAGGGAAAAACCCCATTCTCGGGGAAAACCCAGTCAGTAATTATTCTTTCAATAGACTACATACCTTGAATCAAAATTCCTCCACACTAATTTATCCTTACTTTTGATCCTTCCTCAGTATGGCAACAACAACACTATGTAGCAGTTTCTTCAACCTAGAACTTCGACCTTGCTTCTAGAACTTCAATCTTGAGGGAAATACTTCGATATTGCTTCTAGGAGTTCGATTTTGTACCAATACAAATTTTCAAGGAAAAAACATCCAACAAAATCAACTTCGACCTATTCTTCTCTTGGAAAAAACAATTGGCAGCAATTGGTGCAACAACTGAAGTAGAAAAATACTTAGAGACTCTAATCTTCTGAACTATAGAACATGAGAGAGAGAGAGTAGCACCAAAATTTCGATTTTCTTCCAATCATTTAGCTTTACCAAAACTGTACTCAAATTGACAACTTCTTGCACTTCACACTTTTTCCTCATGCAACAAATGATATCGAATTTTTGAGTGTGTGAGAGATGTCTGAGGTCTCCAAATGAATTCGACCTCCTTGTATTTATAGGCTTCCGATGAGTTGGATATACTTGACTGGAGGTTGACTTGATCACTTGAAGGCCGACTTGATGTGGAGGCCCCATAAATCGTATTTGACTCAATATGTGACCTAATTGCATGATTCAAAAGCCCAATATGAGTCAATTTAGATATGAAATGACTCTATAAACTTAGAATAAAACCTAGAAGTCTACAATTGGGACTTTGACCTAAAATAATATGACCCAAGCATGAAACCCATTCTTTAATAAGTCATTTAATAATAATATAAAATTAATTTCTTTATTCTTTTGACAAGTACAATAAATATTGAATCAAATACAATTTATGAAGACTGAACCTAGTTACAATCTTCAACAACTTGGGCCTTAGAGCAGTACCACCTTGTTGTCATTTTCATTTAGTTGTTGTTTATAGAGGTGTCATAGCCAAAGATCCTAAAATCTTGAAGCTTGATTATGGATTTCCAAATTTTTCTTCAAAATCTAATAAAAAAACATGTCAAAATTCTCATTGTTTTCCGAGCAAATTTCAAACCTTGTCTTCCAAAAATTTCCTCAAAATTTGATCAAAATCATGCCATAATTCCCATTGTTTTCTGAGCAAATTTCAAGCATAGTCAAACTACGCATCTCATTGATGTAAGATGATCCGTCGGAATGACTCTTCAGTTGGGCTTTAGAAAAGTAAGGCCTAATTGTGGTAATTATTTATATAAGTTTTTTTTTTGTCTTTGTGGGAATAGTTTAACTAAGTTATTTTTGGTTAATATTAAGTATGATGTAGTAAGTTAATCATTAGCTTATTGCATTTCCATTTTATTCCTTAAATATTACTCTATTTTCATGTAATAATCAAAATACTAAAACAGTAAACCAGTCATTAACTTATTATAATGTTTAATATTTTACAACATAAGTAATAACTTTCCCAAAATTTTCCGATAGCAAAAGCAAACTACAGTTATAATTGGGAGTTCTTGTTGGACATTCATGGTAAAGGGGAATAAAAAAGTAAGTTAAGGAATATAACAAATTGGAAGTTTGCGTTCCGCATCCATGGTAAAGAGAAAAAGTTAAGCGAAGGAATATCACAAATTGGTAGTTTGTTTTCGACATGCTTTACTGCTGAGCATGAAGCTTATTGATGAGCCAGTAATTTAAAACTGGATATGCAGTTGATTACAGTTAATCGGCTTTGGAGAAATAAGCATTAGAAAAAAAAGAAAAGAGAAAGAGTTCATCAGTTTATGAGGATGTATGATTTAAAATTGTAATTGTTGCAGCAAATATAGGATGTATGATTTAAAATTGTAATGGTAGCAGCAAATATTAACCATCTCCGCTGTTAACTTGACAAGCTAAATTTGATGAACTTTCAAACCATGCATAAAGATTAAAAACTACATCTGGAAATCATTTGAACGTCCCGATAACATGAGGTCACTAACTTAAAAAGTATCCATGCTCGTCATAATGGAGAAGTCGGTATATTTCACATCAATGCGCTTCATATATTCTCCAGTTAAATTATATCATGAAGTCGGTATATTTCAAATCAATGCGCTTCATATATTCTCCAGTTAAATTATGTCGTGCACTTCTTATATTCTCCACATATATTGTACTATGTACTTCATTTATTCTCCACATAGCTGATTTATGACTTATTTTTCGTAAAAGAGAGTAACTCGATAACGTCAATATTAGTGTTTACCTAGGAGATTTTTCATGTCACTATCAAACAGGTTTTCTTGCCAGAATTGCAAAGCTAGTGTTTACCTAGGAGATTTTTCATGTCACTATCAAACAGGTTTTCTTGCCAGAATTGCAAAGCTAGTGTTTACCTAGGAGATTTTTCATGTCACTATCAAACAGGTTTTCTTGCCAGAATTGCAAAGCTAGATAGTATAATTTTTTTCAAAGAATTTCAATACAATGAACGTTATTCTGCTTTAAAAACCGCATAAATGAATGATAAAAAAATGGTTTTCTTTATCCTAGTTCCACATGGCAGAAGTCATGCTTTTATACAGAAGGAAACAAAACTTCCTTTAATAATCACAAAGACAAAGAAGTTTATGTGGATTATAGTATATTTGAATTAATTCACTTGTGATGCTCATAGGAGTTACTATTTTTTATAATCGTTTTTCTTATAATAGTTAATAGTCATTATTCATATAATAACTATAGTTATTATATATGGAGATTAACACGTTCGTAAAACTTTTTTATAAAATTTTATTAATTTTATTGAGATTATTAATAAGAAATATATATTAGTAAAATTATATTAGTAAATGTGGTTGATATGTGTTGATTGGTGTTGTTTTTCACTTTTTACATACCAATCATTTTATGAAAATGATATTTATTTTAGTATATCAATCATATTTATTATTGTGGTTTGTGGTTGTGCTAATTGATAATCAACATAGATAGGGAGGATTAGTAGACCATGATTGGCTATGGCTAAATATGTTTAAGTTATGGTTAAGGAGGGCTTATTATGGTTAGTATAGAGTTGACTATGGATGACCATGTTTGTTCAAAACCAGCTATGGTTGAGTAATGATAGATTATGATTGACTATTGTTGAAAATGGTTGTTCATGTTTGATCATGGTTGACAATGGTTGCCCATGACTGATTATGGTTAGGAATGTTAACCATGGTTGATAATGTCGACCATGGGTGAACATGGATTGATCTATTAGACCGTGGTTGGCCATAGTTTTCTATCATAAATTACAATTTTCCATGTTGACAATAGATGGCCATGGTTCACCATGTTCAACCATGGTGACCTTCATTGAGCCTGTTTGACCATTCTAACCATGATTTTCCATGTTGAGCATGTATCAACCATGTTTCTCCAAAGTTGAATATGGCCAACCAGAGATTACCATGGTTGGTCATGGTTGATCATCATTGACCATCGTTGACTATGGTTGACAATGACTAACTAAAGTTAATTGTTGGGCATGAATGACCATGGTTGGCGATGGTCAATCATGGTAACCATGGCCAACTATGGTTGATGATTCTAAACCATGTTGTCCATAGTTATCATCGAGTTACAATACTTGACTATGGTCAACCATAGTTACCATACTAAACCATGGTGACCATAGCTAACTATCGTTGACCAATTGAATATCGTTGACCTTGCTTCACTATTTCCATTAGGGTTGATTGAAGATGACCATGCCTACTCATCGTCAACTAGGGTTGATAATGGTTTGCCATGGTTGATTATATGATGACTATGATTGATTGAAGATGACCATGCTTGGTCATGGTCGATTAATGTTGACCATGGTTAACTATGGTTGTTCACGTGTTGACCATGTTTTTCCAAGGTTGACTATGGTCAACCAGAGATTACCATGGTTGGTCATGGTTAATCATCTGTGACCATCATTGATTATGGTTGACCATGGCTAACTAAAGTTGATGGTTTTCCATGGATGGCCATAATTGGCTATGGTCGATCATAGTAGCCATATTCAACTATGGTTGATTATTCTCAACCACGTTGACCATGGTTATCGATGAGTTACAATACTTGACTATGGTCAACCATAGTTAACTATACTAAATCATGGTGACCATAGCCAACTATGGTTGACCTTGGTTGACTATTGTCAATATGGTTGATTGAAGATGACCATGCCTGCTCATGGTTAGCTAAGGTTGATAATGGTTGGTCATGGTTGCCTATATGTTGACTATGATTGATTGAAGCTGCCCATGCTTGTTCATTGTCAACTAAGGTTGACCATGGTTAACTATGATTGTCCATGGTTGACTATGATTGAATATGGTTGACTAAGATTAAAATTGATGGCTATGGTTAACTATGGTAAAACTTAGCCAACCATGATCAACCTTTCTTTGATTTTTATTTATCACACAATTTTTTTGTTAGTCCAATTACAATGTTGATTATTGTTTGTCATATGCAACACAAATTTTTTGCTTATCATATTTGTTATCATTTTTTGTTCATCACATTGTGATGTTGATATAAAAATTTGTCACATGCAACACAATTTTTTTGCTTATATCATATTTTTTATCATTATCACATTGTGATGTTGATATTTTTTTTATACATTGATATTTATTTCTCATACTGCAATGTCAATTTTTAAACATGGTTTTCTGAGGTCAACTGTGGTTGACTATAGATGAAAATTATTTACAATGATTGTCAATAATTAGCTATAGATAAACAAGTATGACCATGTTAACCATGGACTACCATGGTGTCCATAGTTGATTATAGTTGAGTTGGTTTAACCATAATTTAATATGATTAATTTGTTGAGAAAATTTATTAAAGGTATATTAAAAATTAAATATAATTAAATCTTAAAGATATTAAAATGTATTAAATAGAAATATTATACCTTATTCCTAAAATACAATAAGAATACTTATATTAATTTCTTTTAATATTAAATAACCCTTAATAAATAACAATAATAATATTTTTATTAATTCCTTCAAAAATTAAATATTAAAAAACTATTAAATCTTACGGAATATAAATCTTATGTTTTATAACCTTATTATAAAACCTTATTAAATATAACAACTCATTAATTAAATATTTTTTATACTTATCAAAACTTAATATTAGTGTTATAAATAATCCTTATTATGGTTACTAATAGTTGAATATGGCCAACTAAGGTTGACTAAGGATGATTACAAGTGAACAATGTTAACTATCATTTATTAGGTAAAAATATGGTTGAATATGTTTGACAATGTCACCAGGTTGTAAAATTGTTATTTGTTCATGAGAGTGAAACATCATTTTTTTAGTCATCACATTGCGATGTTGATTTCAGTTTGACATATTATGATGTTGACTATTTTGTTGTCTAGAGATTTTTTGTTTTTCATACTGCAATGTTGATTTTTTTATTTGTTGTATTGTAACATTGAGTTTTTCTTGTGACAATGTGGTGGATTTTTTTCTAAACACATGCATTGTCAATCTCTCTTAGTCACATTATGATGCCAATTTTTGTTTATTAGATTATATTGTTGATTTTTTTAATGCACTCCGAAGTTGATATCTATTTGTCATATTTTAATGTTGATACTTATTTGGAATATGGTCATGTCAAATTTTAAAGAGAGTTGTCTATCGTCAACTTTGGTTGACTATTTGTGAACATTTTGTACCATGTTTCTCAATATTTTACTGTAGATTAATACGGTTGAAAATGTTAAATATGGAATACCATATTTAACACAATTTACTTTAACTATAATTAAATATGGTTTCATGGTAAAGAAAAATTATATTAAAAATTAAATATTAAATAAACCTTAAACCTTATTAAATATAGATATTCAACCTTATTTATAAACTTTAATACTAATATTATTAATAAATATTCTCCTCCTCATCGTCGACTATTTTGTTGTCTAGAGATTTTTTGTTTTTCATACAGCAATGCTGATTTTTTTATTTGTTGTATTGTAACATTGAGTTTTTCTTGTGACAATGTGGTGGATTTTTTTCTAAACACATGCATTGTCAATCTCTCTTAGTCACATTATGATGCCAATTTTTGTTTATTAGATTGTATTTTTTATTTTTGTTTGATGCACTCCGAAGTTGATATCTATTTTTCATATTTTAATGTTGATACTTATTTGGAATATGGTCATGTCAAATTTTAAAGAGAGTTGTCTATCGTCAACTTTGGTTGACTATGGGTGAACATTTTGTACCATGTTTGTCAATATTTTACTGTAGATTAATACGGTTGAAAATGTTAAATATGGATTACCATATTTAACACAATTTAACTTAACTGTAATTAAATATGGTTTCATGGTAAAGAAAAATTATATTAAAAATTAAATATTAAATAAACCTTAAACCTTATTAAATATAGATATTCAATCTTATTTATAAACTTTAATACTAATATTATTAATAAATATTCTCCTCCTCATCGTCGTTATTATTAGACTAATAATTTTTAATATTAAATATGGAATAAAACGCCAAGTCCCTCTAGCACAACCAGTTGAGGATGGGCCTTGTCAGCAAGGTGACCCAAGATCAAACCTCACAGGGATGGTTGTGCCTTGTGTTAGCGGGAGGAGACATGCTAAAAATCCAGTCACCTAAAGGGCTGGTATGGCTTAGGCCGTGTGTGATCCTCGAGTGACTTTGTCAGCTTAGATGCCCCTAGGTCACGGCTCCTCAAGCCATAGGTCAAGCCTAGAAGATCACAGACAACTTGACAGGAAAAAAAAAATGAAATGAAACTTAAATCTTATTAAATATAAAACCTTATAAATACAACTTTATTAAAACTTAATGTTATTAATCAACCTTATTATTAAATGTTTTAATACCTTATTAATATTAATATCAATATTGTTAAACAACTTTAAACCTTAATTATGATTTACTAAGGTAGATCAAGGTTGATTATATTGAAAATAGTTGATTAATAATGACTAAGGATGAAAAATATTATCAAACAACTTAAAATGTTAGTTATGATTGAGTAAGGTAAATTAAGGTTGATTATAGTTTAATATAGTTGATTAAGAATTACCAAGGATGAAAATATTGGTTATTGTTTACTATGGTAAACATATGATTGACTAAGGTTTTTACCATGGTTGATGATTTAAACATTGAATATAAAGGTTCACTAAAAAGGTTGACTATGTTTGATTGTGTTTGACTAAGTCATCATGTTGTAACATTGTTATTTTTTTCTCACATTGAAACATCATTTTTTATTTGTCAAATTGCAATGTTGATTTTGGTTCATCATACTACGATGTTGATTTTTTTATTTGCACATTTCAACATTGATTTTTTGTTTGAAAGATTGTAATGTTGATTTTTTTTTTCCATATTGTGACATTGATTTTTTTTGTTTGTCATATTGTGACACTGAGTTTTGTTCGTCATAATGTAATGTGATTTTTTGTCTCCATGCACCTGATGTCATTTTTTTCATCATATCTTGATACAATTTTTTTTTCATTAGATTGTGATGTTGATATTTATATTTCACATTGCGACATTGGTATTTATTTGTTATATTGTAATGTTAATTTTTTAATATGGTATTCTATGACCAACTATGGTTAATTATGGGTGAACATTGTTAAGCATGATTGTCAATGTTTAACTATAGATGAAGATGGGTGTACATTTTAACTATGGATTATCATGATGACCATGATTAGAATACAAAACAAATATTGAAATTATTGAAATATTAAATAAACCTTATTGAATATAAATATAAATTTTGATGGGCGAACATTGCTAACCATAATTGTCAATATTTCACTATAGATGAATATAGTTATGGATTGCCATGATAACCATAACTAATCGTAGTTGAACTATATTCATATTAAAGTATAATTACATTGCTAAAAATAATTATGAAAAATAAATTAAAAAACAAATATTGAAAATATTTAAATATTAAATAAAATTTATTAAATATAGATATTGATATTTATGAATATAAATATAAATATTTATGAATATAAATATTAAACTTAATTCATAAATTGTAATATTAATAGAATCAATAAACCTTAAATCTAATTAAATATAAACCATATTAAATAGAAAATTTTAAACCTTATTAAATATAAAAATTTATTAATAAAACTTTATAAATAAAAGCATAAATATTGATATTCAAGAATAAAAATATTAAACATAATTCATAAATCTTAATATTAATAGTATCGATAAATCTTAAATCTAATTAAATATAAACCTTATTAAATATAAAACTTTATAAATAAAAGCTTTTTGATGCTTATTAATATATTAATATTATTAAATGTGTTTTAAAAAATATTAATATTATCAAATATTTTTAAACATTTAGTATGGTTGAGTAAGGTTGATTATGCTTGAGTATAGTTGATTATGGTTGACTAAAATTGAATGTGGTTGACTAAGCATCACTACAAAAAAATATGGATGAACAAGGTTACTTATCATTGACTATGGTAAACATATGATTGATTAAGATTGACCACGATTGACTATGACTATTTAAACACTGACTATAAATATAAACTACAAAGGTTAGCTATGCTTAATTATGTCATCATGTTGACTCTAGATAAACCAACTATGATGTCCATATTTAACTATAAGTATATTGAATATAATACACATCATTAAGCAGGACCACATATGATCTTCATGTTGGTTGATCAAATCAATTATGGTTTACATGTTGTTGAGAGTTTTAATTGGTGAATTAAAACTCTTAATATTTAATTGTCAATCCTAGAGTCATAAACAAGAGTTGTATTGCGTGTTGGTTCAGCTTAATGGTCAGAGTATATAAATTTCCTTAATAATGGTCGTTAAGTATGGAATAAAAACACTCTTCTATCATTTAAGTGAAATAGCACTCATATCTCTCTCATAAAAGAATTCTTCACTCTAACATAAGAAATCAATTTAACTCAACACAAATTATTCTAAATTTCTACAATCGAAAGAAAAACCTACTAAAATCAAAGGCTTGATGAAAACCAATTTAAGTACAATTATTGAAATAAAACATTTTCAAAGCAGGAAATTCAAACTCTAATTATTCAAAAGGAAAAGATAAGTGATCATCAAAACCTAATATCTAAAAAATTGAAATGTAATACTACATCTTGAAATGAAAACCAAAATTAATCCTTAAAATCTCATACCTATTCAATCTAACTAATCTATTCTTGCTCAGAAATAAAATGCATTAAAAACCACAGTTCTACCTTAAGATACTACACAACTAGTTTTGGAAACAATGTAAATCGATCTATCAATGCTTAAAGGAGAACAAAATCTTTAACAGAATTATCTAAGCTTATGAATGAAATTGAATTGCTATCACACTACTATGAAATCAATCTCTATGCTACATCACTGAGAATGGAAATCAAATTTACTCTATTTTTTTAGGAATAAAAACTAGATTTTAATGACTCAAATTAAATCACATTGACGATGCTTGAAATCAATCCCTACTCTACAGTACTGGAAATGGAAATCAAACTTATTCTATTGTGCGAAAATAAATCTAAATTTTCCTATGATAATTTAATGACTCGATTTGATACTCCAAATGTAATTCTTTGAATTAAATCATGCTTCTCAAACTAAAAAATATTGCTTAAATTAAACAATCATAAAGCTTACACAAATCAGATTTCGAAAATGAAGAACACAACACCTATTACTACTAAGCATGAATTCATTTCAATTAAACCATAAATAGTTCACTCAAATTCACGTAGAATATTTATATTCAAATCCACGCCATACATCATAGTGTATATATTTGTGCACACGGAAACCATTTCATGTAAACTCAAAAATCGTTTATGTCCCTATATCGTGTATTCTCCCATTAAATTCGACTTTAACAAAAGGAATAGAGTATAACTCTATATTAAAACTCAAGCACAAATTATGTAATGAATCTGAGTTTACAATCATTCTTTAGTCAATTGATTCGCACAATACAATGATGATTATAATACTTTGAAATTGAACCATACCTACCACAAATTCACACAGAAACATGAAAGTTATGCTATAAAATCACACACATCTAATTATAATGCTATTGATCAAGCTTAGCTCCAGAGGTGGTGGGCCCTCCCACACCTAAAGTAACCTGACTTACTGCAATGGAGGAAAGATTTAAAACATCAAAGATGAAATTCACACTTAACCATGGCACAAACACTTCTTCTCATGAGTTGAAGGCGATCATGTATATTTGAAACAACATTTGCAAATCGATTTACATTAGTCGCAGACAACAAAGATTCTAACTTCTTTACACAAAATTTTCTCTATCTCTATTACACTACTCCCTACGTATGTGGATTCTTCATTTTATAGCAGCAACATTGATTTAGCTAGATAAATTATTTGTTACATACAATATAAATTTAGAATATTCGGTTAATGAATATCAATTAAAATAGGAATAGGAAAAATATCTTAAATCTCGGCTCCTGGAAACGATTTGATCCTCATGCACTGCTGACAAAGGCAACGCACAACTGGCAAGTGACTCCATGGGAAAATGGATGTTTGTCTAAGCTTCCCACATTGATCCCATGCCTAGGCTCGCGAGTAACATTTCTCATCAGAATATTGTAAGTAATTTCCCATACGAACATGACTCAAAAACCATTTCTACACTTGTCAACCTCTGAGAGCTAGTGAAAAGGCTTGCTTTGGAGAAAAAGGTTGGTTCATCCATAAAGATATTGGATGGATTGGCTACTAGTTCTGCAGCAATAGTAAGACGTTTCCTCTCTTCAGTACAAAGAACCACACGGCCTACAAGTGATTGAAATCAACACAATATCCCCTTTGATACTTGATGGTTACATCCATTAACTCGCTGGTGTAGAAATTCAATGTAATCAATGATCCTGTGTATCTATAATTTTACCATTAGCAACTTAAACTTGAGCCTCTTATCCTCTTCAGAATTGAACAAGCATCCACTTTTATTTCTTCTAATGATACCAAACCTTCAACATTCAATGTTTCCAGCGCAACGCATCCATTGATGTTAAGAAATTTAAGATTTAGCAAATTTGAAATATTTTTCACTGTCTTGAAGCTTAGGAAATTTTTCAAGCTTAGTATTTACTAATCTAGATGGAAACACTTTATCTATCTACTGAAGAAAAAAGAGTTGGAAACAATAAGGTGTTGCTTTTCCTTCCTATGCACCACCATATGAGATATTTTTATGTGAAATTTCAATTGCATCAAATGCCCTGTGGCTGCTCAAGGTACTTGGAACTGTGCTGCTCACATCAATATTTTACTCACTCAAATGCCAAGGTGGCTCATCAAATCCACTGAAAAAATTCTCTACGTCACCTTGACCCTGTAGTTCTAAAACTCTTAATCTTTTCAGTGGAATAGTATCAGGAAAATTGATGGAACCAAAATTACATTGGCGAAGCCACACCAAGTCTCCATCTATATCCTATAAAAAAAAAATATTGGAACTTCAACAACAAGAAGGCTTACACCTATGCCCTTAGTGTGACTGGTCCCATGAGGCAACTGTTCACCTTTTGGAATCTAAATCCCTTGTATCCTAAAGGAATTTTCTCCACTCGATATCAGTTGAATGAAGGGCTAGCTTTCAGCAGTAATATCATCAAGTGGAAGGAATCTTTCACAAAATCGATCCTCATCATCTAAAAATATGGAAGCTAGCAATCAACAAACATCAATGAACCAACATTCTCAGTGATTATTGTACATGGTAGCATATATTTTTTGTGGCAATCTGAGAGCCCTGCAAATAATGTGCTAATCCTCATTATAAGAATAGAAAGAAGAAGTTGAAGATGTTGAATCCCTATGTTTCTGTTGAGATGGATCCGTACTTAAATATGTCTTGTACTAGACTTATTTACCTGCCACCAAGAAGAAATTTATTAATGGAACTGTTACAAAAAGCACCCTTCAAATTAATTAATAACAAACAAATCATAGTATGCAATTAACTTTAATACCATAGACATGGCCCTGCTACCCGCAGGTGTTCATAACCTTGGAAGGGATGTCATTTTACCCAACGAAATGTTTGTTTCCCACTTACTAGGCATGGACTCAGAGTTAGATTATTTTAATTTTAGATGAAGGTCACTAACCTAGCTTGGTAGCCAGCTGATGGCAGTGCCACCCACAAGAAGTAACATGGATGAACAAGTCGGCTCGTGATGACACCTCATGTCTTCCAGCTTTTAGGCTGAAAGCCATTATTCTTGCTTGGTGACCAAGAGTAGTAATGTCATCCATGCTAGGTCTCATGATCGTGGTAGGTTGGCTCATCACGAAACCTCCTGTCCTCCCCTAAATATTTTGTATACTCTAATTATGATTGACCTAAAATGTTACTTAATGAGTGGGGAGACAGATCTACTCCTTAAGAGTATGGGATGGCATGAAAAATTTTTAATGACTAATCATTACTAGTTAGTTCATCTACCCTAGAAACTTTTCAAAAATATCCCAGATAATGACTGAAAGATTATTTGAGTTGAAAATGCTAGTGTTCTCCTGAATAACTCATTATGATCTTTACAAGAGTGGTCCACCATAGGGGGTTTTACAATAGTACCTTCTAAGGGAAACTAAAAATATATATCCTAGACGACAAGTTATTAGAGTGATTAATCATGGTTACTTTTGCAAAATCACGAGATATTAGAGTGAATTGTACTCAACAAGATTTGTCACAAATGTGTGTGTTAACAAATAATGTGGATCAAAAGTAGTTTTAACAAACATGATTTAAAATTCAAAACCATAATAGCATTATAACAGATTTATTCATTTATTCTTCTACCCTATTTTACCCTAAGAGGCGAAAGATTCCCTTTTAAGTATAAGAGTACTTCCAACGAAGCCATGTGCGTAACAAAATTCTGATTATACTCACACTTAGTTTTAAATAATAGACTTCAATACATACCAAAGCATGAGAAACCAGTTGCTTCAATTGATATGGTACCAAGAGTTTCCGAATGATGAGGAAATAATATGGCTGGATGACTGCTCGAAACCAGGATTCAATGGAATCCACATATTTAGGATTCTCCAACTGATGCAAATCTTCCACAGTTTGATAGTCACTCTCCTAGAGGCACAAATAATCTGGTGAAAGACAAAAGACAAATCCCTCAAGTTCAGGCTCAAATATTTTATTTTCAAATTGAAAAAAATGGTTGAGAGAGATTCTATGGTTTTGAGTTTCAACAACATTTTCAGAACAAGTTCCAATGAAATATTTCTCCTCTCATGGTATTTGAATTACATCTTCCCAGGGTGAATGTTCTGTGGTAATGGGGATGTTTCCAAATTCATTCCCTTTCCCAACATGGAAGGTGTAATATTTTTTTTTGATATGGGAATCAACAGAAAGAATAGGTGGTTCAAATTGTTATGCAACTTGATGGTTTAGATTAGGGTTTAGGATGTGGTTTGGGCTAGGGTTTTGGTTAATGCTTGGACTAAGGCTTGGATTTGGATCAGGATTAGGCTTTGGACTATGGTTAGGTCTAGGTTGTGGATTAGGGTTAGGTCTAGTGTATGGATTAGGGTATGAAATGGGGTTAGGGTATGGATTAAGGCTAGGGTAAGGTTGCACTTGCGGCTGGGACCATGGAGGAGGATGACTCCATGGTGCATTGGAAATAAATTATGGTTGTTGTTGGTGCTCATATGATTGAATTTTCATGGGAGATTTCCCTAGAGAGAAGGATCGAAATGATTCTTAAGGCCATGGAGATATCTGGCTCGAGGATGACGGCCATTGTGGCCATGAAATAGGATATTCAATTGAAGGAGGATCAAAAAATTTCAATGAAGCATCAGGATTTTAATAATTTTGAGGAACTTTCTTAGGAAAATAAGCATTATTCCAAGTATCAAATGATAATGAGTTTTGAGTTATACCTGGTAGTTTATCTAATTCCTTACTTGATTTCTTGAGTGCCTGTAGTAATCCTAATAGTGATGGGCAATGTTCTATTGAATGATCCTCCTCACAAATTTTGCAAACTTTCAAACCTCTAAGTGGGCACTTTCCAAGGAAGTGTTTCTTTCTACAGTTGGCCCAAAGGATAAGTAGTGGTTCTTCATCCTTCCTTTTGTTTCGCAATTGTTCTGTTGATCACGGCTTGCTGATGTCAACCCAAGGTACATCAGCTAACCCAATAGATTGTGGAATGAGTAGTTTGGCCATCTAAATTAATATATTCTAATATGTGTGAATGCTTTGATGGTTTCTACTTGTCGAGATGTTTCCGTTGATATATGGCATGCCATGTAATTCTTCACTATTTGAGAGATATTCATGTTTGAAGTTTGTACCCTGCCAGTGGGCTAAACCCCATGGGGTTAGGCATGGGTCATTAGCAAGTCATAATTAATATTTTTTCAAGCTCTTAAGATCCTCCCACGTTCACTTGTTGAAGCCCTCTCAACTTAAGCATTCATATAAATTGTGATCTTCATTTCCTCTTATAAGGGGATTCGGCCATCCAAACAGTCACTGTGTATTTTTCAATGTTTTTTCTACGTAAGGCTCAAAAGCTGAAATTTTTATGAGGCGGGCTTGTACCCCAAGGAAGCGTCAGTAAAAATTTCAGATCAAGATGCGCAATATTTTTGGAGATATGATCTGTGTAAGTCAGGGTTTTTGCAGGCTCCTGAAATTCATCTCAAAGAAGTGACCTTGGTAAATTCGTCATAACTCTCTCTCTGAGTATCGGATTGGAATGCCATAAAAAGTGACAGATATTGCATAGTCTTTAATTTTCTTGTTATCAATTTTAGAAGCAAATGAATAAACAGTGACACATGGCACGTCATACAAGTGCACTCTTCTGAAACAATCCATAATTAGGGCAATGTGAGAAATTGGGTATAACTATCTCTTGAAGAATCCAAATTGGGTCAGACTTGTGGCATTGGAAAGAAGACTCAGAGGAATACTACAGGACCAAAAATCAGATATTAAGGATCTGAAATAACCGAGATACACCAGAGTCAATATCAAGCTCCTAGAAGGCAAGAAAAAGCTAGATCATGTGTTGTCAAGGATTACAAAGGACCAAATTTTCTACGACATAAAAGAAAAGAAAGGTGCAGAAGAGGGTAGCATGACAATAGTAGCAACCAAGGTGCATAATAGCAGCAAGAATTTCAATATATGAAGTCTTCAAGTGGGCAGCACTGCATACAATCATTGTAAAGGTATCATTGTACTTAGTCATTGTAAATACATTATTGTACAAATTGTACTAGTATCTGTCTGCCAAGGGTTGAAGAGGTAGTGTTGGGAGGTCTAGGATCATCATTAGGTGGTTTTGTCAAAGTTGGGGTTATGGTCTAGTATATCTTCTTCTTCTACATCATTCTATATCATTGTAAAGTGGACCATTTTCCCTGGTACGGGAGTCCATTCTTCTTTTATTCTTCTATAGGGTGGTAGGGTGGTGCTAGGGTGAGTTGTAGCTCATTGGGTGTTGGGGAATCCATTCAATTGACTACTGAGAATCTCGGGCATTGGAGCATCCATCCGTTGGGAGCTGGAGAAGAATGCTTTTCTAGATTCTAGGAAGTTGGAGCTTTATTTTCAATTGGAGTTGAATATTAAAGAATTATTAGAAAAGCATTAGGTGGTTTTTGTCCCTGAGTGGGTTTCCACCTTAAAAAATGTGTGCATTTGTGTTCCTCTTTTTTGTTGCTACCATTGTACAAACACCGATGCTAATACCTGAAGATTAACTAATGTTTCAATTGAAAGAAATATTGATTCAATTTCCTCTGCAAGATTTCCAGCATTGCCCAATTTCTAAATCAAAGATTTAATAATATTGAATTTATGTTCAAGCAAGGTGTTAAATTCTACACTTGTGAATTCTTCATCTGATGAGTTATTCGTCTCTGTAGCAGCATAAAAACTCCTCATTGAATGATTCCTCAAAATACCATTTTCTTGTTCTCAACAAGCCAATTGGTACATTTTGTCATCACATGGATTAGTACACAAGGGTTCTTACAATACCCAAAAAATGATGTATCGCTGAAGACTGGATTCTGAAGATAAATTAATTTAAAGATATTACAAAAAGAAGCTCACTACACTGCTGGAAAAAAACAAATTTTCATAAAATGAATGGAATGACGTGTTGGGTAAAATCCCAAATCAAATAAATATTTAATCTATTGAAAGAAAAATAATTTGGAAATTAAATGTTTCACAAAATATTTCAGACTATTCTAAGGCCTACTTCTACTTTTATGCATAAAGAAAAGGAAAATAAAGTTCAAAGATATGCAACAACTGGCCGCACTTTTGGAATCAGATCAAAAGTGAGATGTGTGCCTTTCACTCACATCTTACCATACAATTCGCCTCTAACATCCCGGCACTTTCGAAACTCTGTAATAATAATTTTATCTAAACAAAATACAACTCCCCGGAAACGACGCCAAAACGTTGAGAGTTTTAATTGGTGAATTAAAGGTCTTAATATTTAATTATCAATCAGGGAGTCGTAAAAACGATTTGTACTGCTTGTTGGTTCAGCTTAATGGTCAGAGTAAATAAATTTCCTTAATAATGGTTGTTAAGTACAGAATAAAAACACTCCTCTATCATTTAAATGAACTAGAACTCATATCGCTCTCATAAAAGAATTCTTCACTCTAGCATAAGCAATCAATTTAACTCTACACAAATTATTCTAAATTTCTACAATCGAAAGACAAACCTACTGAAATCAAAGGCTCGATGAAAACCAATTTAAGTACAATTCTTGAAATAAAACATTTTCCAAGAAGGAAATTCAAAGTCTAATTAATCAAAAGGCAAAGATAAGTGATCATCAAAACCTAATATCTAAGAAATTGAAATATAATAATACAACTTGAAATGAAAACCAAAATTAATCCTTGAACTCTCATACCTATTCAATATAACTGATCTATTCTTGCTCGGAAATAAAATATATTAAAAACCACACTTCTACCTTAAGCTACTACACAACTAGTTTTGGAAACAATGTAAATCGATCTATCAATGCTTAAAGGAGAACATAATCTTTAACGAAATTCTCTAAGCTTATGAATGAAATTGAATTGCTATCATACTGCTATGAAATCAATCTCTATGTTACAATGCTGAGAATGGAAATCAAATTTACTCTATTTGTTCAGGAATAAAAACTGGATTTTAATGACTCAAATTAAATCACACTAACAATGCTTGGAATCAATCCCTATTCTACAGTGCTGGAAATGGAAATCAAACTTATTCTATTGTACAAAAATCAATATAAATTATCCTATGATAATTTAATGACTTGATTCGTTACTCCAAATTTAATGCTTTGAATTAAATCATACTGCTCAAACTAAACAATACTTTTTAAATTAAACAATCATAAAACTTACACAAATCAAATTTCGAAAATGAATAACACAACACCTATTACTACCAAGCATGAATTCATTTGCAATTAAACCATAAATCGTTCAATCAAATGAACGTAGAAGATTTATATTCAAATCCACGTCATACATCATAGCGTATATACTTGTGCACACGGAAATCGTTTCATGTCAACTCAAAAATCATTTATGTACCTATATCGTGAATGTTCCTATTACATTTGACTTTAAAAAAAGGAATAGATTATAAATCTATATTAAAACTCAAGCACAAATTACGTAATGAATCTGAGTTTACAATAATTCTTTAGTCCATTGATTTTCACAATACAACGATGACTAAAAATTTTTGAAATTGAACCATGCCTACCACAAATTCACACAAAACAGGAAACTTATGCTATAAAATCACACACATCTAATTATCCTATGCTATTGATCAAGCTTAGCTCCAGATGTGGTGGGCCCTCCCACGCCTGGAGTAAGACGACTTACTACAATAGAGGAAAGATTTAAAGCATAAAAGACATAATTCGCAGTTAACCATGTCACAAACGCTTCTTCTCATGACTTGAAGGTGATCATTTATATTTAAAACATCATTTGGAAATCTATTTACATTAGTCACTTGCAACAACGATTCTAACTTCTTTACACATTATTTTCTCTAACTCTATTACACTACTCCCCGACGAGTGTGCAGCTTCTACATTCTATAGCAACAACACTGATCTAACTAAATAAATTATTTGTTACATAGAATATAAATTTAGAATATTTGGTTAATACAAATCAATTAAAATAGGAATAGGAATATTCGCTTAAATCTCGGATCCTAGAAATAATTTGATCCTCACGCACTGCTGGGAGAGGCAACACACAGCTGGCAAGTCTCTGAGCTAAGTTATGATGACTCCATGGGAATATGGATGTTTGTAGAAGCTTCCCACGTTGATCCCATGCCTAGGCTCTCGAGTACCCTATCTCATAAGAATATTGTAAGTAATATCCCATACGAACATGACACAAAAACCATATCTACACTTGTCAACCTCTGAGAGCTAGTGAAAAGGCTTTCTTTGGAGAAAAAGGTTGGTTCATCCATAAATATATTGGATGGATTGGCTACCAGTTCCACAAAATAGTAAGATATTTCCTCTATTTAGTAGAAAGAACCACACCTCCTAGAAGTGATCGGAATCGACACAATCTCTCCTATGATACCTGATGGTTACATCCCTTAACTCGTTGCTGTAAAAATTCAATGTAATTAATGATCCCATGTAGCTATACTTTTAGCTTTAGCAGCTTGACCTTGAGCCTCTTATCCTCTTCAGCATCCAACAATCCTTCACTGTTATTTCTTCTAATGATGTCAAACCTTCAACATTCAAGTTTTCCAGCGCAACACATCCATTAATGTTGAGAAATTTAAGATTTAGTAGATTTGAAATATTTTTCACTATCTTTAAGCTCAAGCATTTTTGCAAGCTTAGTCTTACTAATCTATAAGGAAACACATTTATCTATCTACTGAATAAAACGGAGCTGGAAATAGTAAGGTGATGCTCCGCCTTCCTCTACACCACCATCTGAGATATTTTTATGGGAAATTTCAACTGCATCGAAGACCCTACGGCAACTCGAGGTACTTGGAACTGTGATGCTCACATCAATATTCAACTCAATCAAATGCCAAGGTGGCTAATCAAATCCACTGAAAAAATTCTCTACGTCACCTTGACCCTGTATTTCCAAAACTCTTAATCTTTGTAGTGAAATAGTATCAGGAAAATTGATGGAACCAAAATTACGCTAGCAAAGCCACACCAAGTCTCCATCTATATCTTACGAACAAAAATATATCGGAACTTCAACAACAAGAAGTCTTACAACTATGCCCTTAGTGTAAATGATCCCATGAGGCATCTTTTCACCTTTTGGAATCTGAATCCCTCATATCCTAAAGGAATTTTCTCCACTTGATATCAACTGAATGGAAGGCTGGCTTTCAGCAGTAATATCATCATGTGGAAGGAAGCTTTCACAAAATTGATCCTCGTCATCCAAAAATTAAGAAGCTAGCAATCAAAAAACGTCTATGAACCAGCATTCTCAGTGATTATTTTACATGGTAGCATATGATTGTCGTGGAAATCGGAGAGCCCTGCAAAGAATGTGTTGATCCTCATTATCATAATACAGAGAAGAAGTTGTAGATGTTGAATCCCTATGTTTCTGTTGAGGTGGATCCATACTTAAACATGTCTTACACTAGACTTATTTACCTGCCACCAAGAAGGCATTTATTAATGAAACTATTACACAAAACACCCTTCAAATTAATTAATAACAAGAATTTATAATTTAATAATTAATGTTTCTAAATGCCTCTAATCATCAACTTAATAAGATAAAACTGATTAAAATACTAGGTACGAGCACAAAATTATCAGATAAAAATCGTAAAGATATGGACAAAAAGGCAGCTCAACAAATGGATTAATGTTTAGATTAATATAATTTAATATCTTAATATGTAGGTTAATATACATTTAATTTCTTATTATGTGTAAAAAATATATTATTAAACTGTTAATTTATAAATTAATATATTAATGCATCATTATTAATATATTATTATAAATGGATTAAGTCCTAAATAATATTATCAAATTATTAATAAAATTATTAAACTTTATTAATAGTCATATAAAAAATATTATTAAACTTTAATATTAGTATTATTATAGTGTAATATTAATTATTAAATATTCATATTAACATTATTAATGTTAATATTAGTGTGTCCTTGTCTATTTATCAACCTTGTAGAAAAGTGGCAATGAAGTTAGAACATGTATGACCAATGCATAACCTTCACTTTATTGTTAAGGTGTGACTCAATAGGTTTCACCACCATCTCTGATGAGTTTGGAATTGCTTCCAATTTTTTCTAAGCACCAAGACTCCTCCAATCACCTTTTAACTCTACTTTCATGGCTTAAGTCACCAAATTTTGACTGGGAATAACTCTTGATACAGGAGGCCATTTGCAACCTTCCACATACCATTGGAAAGCTCTTTTAGAGAAGTTTCCAGTGAAGAATGTATGTTGTAGTCTTTGAGCCCATTTTCAACATGCAAAATGGCTCCAAATTATCTTCCATTATTTGAACCTTGACTCTTCTTCTTGTTTTTAGAACCCAGACTCCTAACCACCATAGTCATCATTTTATGGCTTCTCTAATGAGCCTGCTACTATGGTGATTCTCTGCCAGATATTTTAGTAATCATAGGACTCCCCCTAAGCTTAACACATAAAGCATACCAATGCTAGCCCAATTATCATCACAAATATGCTACGGGACATCAAATCCAACATCTACTGCCATAAACATTTGTACTAGTCTAGTTGACATTAATTCCAAAACTCTTGCAACTGTAAGACAATGCCACCCACCCAACAAATATTCGAGCATGATTGTTTACATCAATGCCAACAAACTTGGAACCACTAGCCATCTAGAAAATTCTAACTATCCAACACAATCATGCTTTATTCAACAAAATTTTCTTCCTTTTTAGGGTGTTCCTTAGATTCCAACTTATTTCATCAATATTTATGGAGATGGAAAGTCTTACCACAAGATTAATATTCTATCCTAACTTTCTTGCCTTTTTACTTAGATCTTGATGTACTACTTGATTTCTCCTCTCCTTCTTTGGATAAACATCTAGCCCCAATTTCTTCATATGTGGATCTTTATATACTAGATTTCCTACGCACCTCCTCTAACAAAAATGCTCCCACAGCATAGTCATATTCTAGAGAATTGATTGTTCTAAAATTAATGGAAATGGCTAGATGATATTGTTGTCGATGTGACAAACACCCTCCAAAATTTTCTGTACACTCGAATTTTGGACCCTGCCATGGATCTGGCGATCAGTCGTTCCATAGTCACTTCTTGTTCAGTTGATGATTTTAGAGCTCCCTCTTGTATTGGAAGTGTTGAAGTCACTTGCACTCACATTCTGAGTCAGCAATAAGTTCATGAGCATATTCTTCCATGCAAGCTTGTATAAGCATAATAAGTTCCATTAGGACTATGCTTGTGCGATGTCCAATTCATGTTGACAATCAATGTGCACTGATAACAACAATTTCTGACATTCTGACAGTGTTTGCATCTTTCATTTCAGTGATTTTTGCAAACTATCGCTCCCACACACCTTTGTTTTCGTGAGTGTCACTTTCATGTTTCCATTTGTCTCTTTCACTTACTTTCACCTAATTAGAATTTCTTTCATATTATCTTTCCTATGGAATGTGTTATTTTCATCATCATTCACATATCGTAAGTTTCATTCTCAATTTTATCTTGATATAGCAAGTGTCATCTTCTAGCATGGGAATTATTGCTTATCATGCAAAGTGTAGTTTTGGTTTGTTTCAAGGGGCAGGATTTGTGGTGATGAGTTATTCCTTTCATGGAGGCATGTGTCGCACTAAGGGAAGTATGTATTCATGTATTCTAGATGATTTATGTTGTGTCACCAAATGTCTGTGTGTGTGATTATGGTTAATTCCTATCACTGTTCTCATCGGTCTCATTGATCCCATAGTTATCCAAATTCCAGATAATTCCCACATTTCTCAAACCTAGTTCCCCATTTCCTAAAAAACTACACATATTTTTCCCTCAGTCTCAACTTTGCAATTTCTTCCCTTAGTGTGAAACTGTGCAAATTTTTCCCTCATTCTCGATTGTGTAATTTTTTCCTCAATCTAGTCTAAGTTGCACAATGTGGAGTCTCAAAGCTCAAGATCCACCCCTAAATTCCTATGTTGCACAACTGCGTAGTCACTAAGCCTATCACTTGGCATACCACTCAGTACTGGCTCAATTAGTGGATCATCATGCAACATGTTAGGCCTGGGGTTTATTAGACTGGCATCATCTTGTCACAAGTGGATTGTAGATGCAGAATTTATATCATGCTATGGTAATATAATGAAGGAATATATAGAGAGGGAGGAAATACTAGAATACACCTAAGGAGTTGAGGAGATAAGATGATCATCAGAAAAGAAGATGAAGGAGCATTGCATTACAATAAAATATCAAACACCGATACTGCAGGAATACTCCAAGAGATTTACAACTCGTTGGAGGGTAGATACGAAGAATAAAGCATATATCACATAAAGGAAGAAGTGGCATGAAGGAAAAATTATCATTACCACATAATTATGTCATCAGTGTCATGTGTCAATGCAAATATTGAAAACCATTCCATGTTTTTTCTTGAGGTTATATTTTTCTCCCTTTGTTGGGCATTGGATAAACCAATGCTCCTCATGTGTTTCGTGACATGGACTAACTGCCTCTCATGGATCTTTATCTCTGGCGATGCGATCATTGACTAACACCTTCGGGTTTTAGTCTAACGACAATCATGATTCCGAAAAATTGGTATCAGAGCTAGTACCTTCACTCAAATCCTAACAGCTTGAAGGTTGATCATTAGAACACAAATGGAAAAGCCAAGGAAGAAAGTCTCCAATCCTCCTAAATATGCGTCTTCCTCAACATTGAAATTGAAGTAAATCAATTTGCAAATGCTCCATTGTTCATTAGAAATTTTGATATATGGGTGGAAATAATGAGGAATTTCTTGAAGACTCAAGGAATTGAAGTTTGGAAATCAGTGATTACTAATGAAACGATGGACGAAGAATCCAAGGAGTACAATACAAGAGAAATGAAGGAAATTTTGAATGGATTACTAAATTTTGTGAAGGCCAATTTTGAAAAATGTTCGTCAGCAAAGGTCATATGGGACAAACTTCATGATCTTCACTCAAAATAATAAACCAATGCTCCCTGTGTGTTTCGCGACATGGACTAACCACCTCTCGTGGATCTTTATCCCTGGTGATGCGATCATTGACTAACACCTGTGGGTTTTTGTCTAACGGCAACCGTGATTCCCAACACTTGGTATCAGAGCTAGTAGCTTCACTCAAAGCCTAACAGCTTGAAGGTTGATCATTAGAACACAAATGGAAAATCCAAGGAAGAAAGTCTCCAATCCTCCTAAAAATGTGTCTTCCTCAAACATTGAAATTGAAGTAAATCAATTTGTGAAGGCTCCATTGTTCAATGGAAATTTTGATATATGGGTGGAAAGTGTTGTGGATCATCTTCATATCCTTTTCAATTTTATTTTGAAAATTAAAAAAAAGGCAAAAAAATCTAAAATTCAAAAAAAGTATATGCTATAGTATAATTTTTTTTATACTGTAACATAAAAAAGAAATGTTTCTAAAAGATCGATGCAAATTAAGTTTATTGTTAAACTTTATTTGGATGTATATTATAGTTTCGTGTTTAAACGTCGAGCAAGTCTCCGAGCAGAAGTAGCAAGTATTGAAGATTATAACCGAATGATAAGGTGTGGAGGCGCAAAGAGCTCGTGAGTTATTGAATCAAGTGCCCCCGCAGTTGACCTGTTTGACCGTGGGGTAAACAACGATCAACGGTGTAGATTCATTGTAGGGGGACTAGCCAAAGTTTGCCACCGTACTCCAGGAGCCTCCGCAATGACGTCATGAGGCAAAGTTTCAGGCATTTATTATGGGTTTGCGCGGATTTTAAATTGATCTTTATCACATTTTCAAATCATTTGTAATTTTTTTCCCCTTTGAGCCTTGTCGTCGCCACCTTTTCATTCTCCACTACTTTATGGATTGCTTCTGTTGTCTGTACAGCCATGGCCAAGTGATTTTCACTACCTGGTTCGACTAGCCACATTTCCCTCATGGACAATGAGAGAGACATCCAAGATATCATGTATTCCGTAAATCATCCCCTCTTTTATCATCAAGTAACCCTAAATGCTGAGAATTCCCCAGTTTTTTCTACCATGAAGAAATCCGGTGTTCTGTCTGCATGTATCCCAAAAGCTCATTTCTTTCCTGAATTTATCTGTTGGCTGGTTTCTTCAATGTATCCTGGTAAGTGCTTTATAATGAATTCGTAGGGGGAGAATGTTCTACAGGTGTCGACACAGTTGATTCGCCAAGCGTTTTGTTTCTCCGAAGATGAGTCATCACTTCAATTCTCAGAAGACTCATTGGCAAGTTATTTTGAAAACCTTTCAGGAGAAGAATTTAATCAGTGTATGTTTCATTTGAGACCAAATTCAAAATAATTTCAACTAGAAGGTGAAGAATTCAATTTGGAGATTTTTGATGCTAAGAATAGACCAGTTCTGAGTTGTATTGCAGAAATTTTGGGCAAAGATAATGACCTTACAATTGACAAATCAGTATTAGGAATGTACACAATGATGATGAAACCAGGGACAGTTCTGGATATTCCATCTTTCTGGCAAGAGATTGTCAACTCTCAGTTGATGAGATTTTCTCTCACAGGTTCCTTTAAATTCCCCTCGTTGATTGTTTATTTATTCTTATATCAAAATGTTGAGGAATTTATGAGTTTGGGGTTAAATATAGTGGATGTCAACAAACAGAAGCAGTCAGTTATATTTTGGACTGACATAATTAGAAGAGAGGGAAATGAAGCAGGGTTGTTTGAATTTTCCAGTCGGTATATGTCAATTGCTTATAGAGTATTGAATGGGGTTTCTCCCCCTTGTTTTCTACTAAAAGCCAGGGAGTTTTTACAGTTGGGACCTAGTTGCAGGTTTGGGGATTGGTTTGTGTTTGAGGAATATTCTGAGATAAAATTGTATGGAACTAATATTGATCCTTACAGGCTCCCAAATTTTGTGCCTATGAGGCTTTTTGCCCTTGAATTCATCAGACAGAGTCTCAATGTAGATCAGGTGCATTTTGTTCCCATGAAGAAAGGTCTCATGTATAAGTTTCCCATGAGTGTGGGACCCTTTGTGGTAAATAAGAGACAAGCATTTGGTGAAGTGTCTAAGTTGTTGGAAGAGACACATCTGTTACTGGGTGAAAAATGGTCATATGATCCTCATGGAGTGATTTCCCAAAGGAGAGCTGAAAATGGATATTCTGCTTTTACTCATGAAAGCAGACCTAAGTAGGAAAAGTTGGCAAACCCAAGAGAAGTAAATTAAGCAAAAACAAGCATTCAGACACCTATTATAACTGAAAAGATAAATAAAAGAAGTAAGGATTCTGTTGTTGAGTTAGATGATGAAGAGCCAAGAGAGGAGAAAAGAACTAAGTTGGCTGAAGATCATTCTTCAAATTCACCAAGTTTTACCTTCCATTTAAATGAAGAGAAAAATGCTCCCTCTTCTCTTGGGGGTCATGAGATTTACCAAGAAAAGGTGCCCTCAGTCAAACAGGTGTTTACACAGATTGAAGAGAAGAATCAAAGAATAAAAGCTAATGTGGAGGCTCAGGCAGAGCATCACATAGCTACTAATCAGACTAGGTTGCTAACTGTGATGGATCTCGAGAAGGATCAGTTCAGAATGGCTTTAACACATCCAACAGGGATGTCTCTTGGATCCTCAAGCGGTTTCAATGTTGTAGATATAACTATGGATGTTAAGAAGATCCCATTGTTGGATAAGATGAATCTACATATGCAGACTGGACAATTAATTGTCAATGATCTAACTAAGACCAATGCCACGGCTGTTAAAGCTGAAAATATGCTAGCAAAAGTTATCAAGCAGTTCAAGTTGGAGAAGGCCAATTCAAGGGCCTTATCAGTTCAAAATGAGGAGTTGAAAAAGATTATCATAAAGGTTGGTGTAGATCCTAGTGACAAAGCTGCAGTACAGAAGTTCATGGAGAATGTTGAAATAGAGATATCCACCCTGAGGAAAAAGCTGAAGTTACCTGCTGCAGAGCATTCAATGGCTGCAGAAGTGGAAAATGTGGAAAAAGAGAAAGAGGAAATCCATCAGCAATTGTTGCATAAAGATGAAGAATTGTCTAAAATAAAGCAGACTGCCATCTCTTTACAAAATCACATTGAAAGTCATACTTGTACCTTTGTTTTTCCTACAGGTGATACAGATCCCCAAGCACAGATTGCTCAACTCAACACAGAAATGAAGATGGCAGAAAGAGATCGCAAGCAAGCTCAAGCAGAATTAGAAACGGCCACAAAGATCATACGGTCACTAGAAAATGAAGCTGATCAGAATAAACAGAATTTACAAAAGGCTGAAGCTGAGATTAAAGATCTCAAAGAGAAATTAAAAGAAATATCTCACTTATAAAGGCTAAAGATATCATTTGGGGTGAAATTATCTCAGAAATGAAGTCCAATTGGAACTTTTTGAATATAGTTGCAAAGGAGAAAAGCCTTATCTCAGAATATGAAGAAGAGATCCTATCTGATAAGAAAACAACAATTAAGAGAGCCAATTGGGCTAGAAATTTCATAAACTTTATTAATTCCAAGTCATATGAGGAATTAGAAGACATTGGAATAAAGGATAGATATTTTTATGTTGTGGAGGTTAATAAGATGATAATTAGGAATGATCTCCGAAAAGTTACAGAAAAGAGACTACTAGGAATCAAAGAGACAGTGAACAAGTTTGATATATCATTTGATAAATTGACAAGAATAGGTTTACCTTCGTGTTAGACAGAGAAAGGAAACATTCTGTCATGGAAATTTTATGAAGATTCATTAATACTGGAAAAAAGCAAGATGGATAACAGGCATGAAAAGACGCAGATTTTAAAAGGAGAAACAGTGTTTAATTTCTTGCAAAGGCATTTCAATTTGTTATGGATGGTGAAGACTCTCTTCATAGAAATACCTACACACAGTCAGATTGTTGCATTCAGGTTGGAATATCATAGTTTCAAGAATTCATCAACAACCCAAAGTGAGATATGGAAAAAGTGCAAAACATTCTCAATGGACTTAGCAAAAGGAATCCCAGCATCTCAACAAAAAGTAGTCGTTGAGTCAGCAACTGTATCAGAAGCGGTTGTTCTTATAGATTAGGAATTTTCAATTTCACGTTATGTTATTTTCTCAAAATCATGTAAATTGTAATAGGACCTTTTTGAGGCATGTACCTCCGTAACTGTAAGTAGTTAAAGCAGTTAGAATTAGTTTCATCGCTGGAAACTATTTTGTTATTTTGTATTTAAAGAAGATTCCAAGAAAGGAAAAGGTTCCGAGTTTTGAACCTTGAAGCCAAATTTTTGTACTCAAGAATGGAAAATTAATGAATGAGTATGCAAGTTTCTATCATTCTGTTTATGCTGAAAAGTTATCCAGTTTACACAATGTTTTCTTATCTGTGAATAAAATAGAGTAATGAGCAGCAAGTCTCTTTATACATATGTATTTAAGAGTTAAACAAACCTTAATGTGCGCTCCTCTGTTTTAACTTTATCTTTACTTAATTCTTCAGGGTTTTAAAATGATAGATTATGTTTGAAACATCATATCAGATTGAAATCCTCTTCTCTTTTTCTTTCGTTCATTCATTTCAGAATAAGTGGAATATAGCATTGCAGAACATGCATGGATTTGATATTTAAGGGTTACATAATCAATTTTTAAGGGTTTATAAGACAGAGACAAATATATATTCATTTGTGACATAATCAGATAATGTCTTAAGCACTGATTCCTTATCACAGCTAAGGAATTGTCTCTTAAGGTACAACAAAAGAATGAGGAATTTCTTGAAGACTCAAGGAATTGAAGTTTGGAAATCAGTGATTACTAATAACACGATGGACGAAGAAGACAGATATATATTCATTTGTGACATAATCAGATAATGTCTTAAGCACTGATTCCTTATCATAGCTAAGGAATTGTCTCTTAAGGTACAACAAAAAGAATGAGGAATTTCTTGAAGACTCAAGGAATTGAAGTTTGGAAATCCGTGATTACTGATAGCATGCTAGAAGGAGAATCCAAGGAGTATAATACAAGAGCAATGAAAGCAATATTGAATGGGCTACCTGATTCTATGAAGGCCAATTTGGAAAAATGTTCATCAGCAAAAGGCATATGGGAAAAAATTCATGATCTTCACTCAAAAGGAGCATTGACCATGACCTCTAGTCAAGAAGATGATGGAAAGCAAGAAGGAAACCCAAAACCCATCAAGGAAGCTGAAGATAAGAGAGACAACAACAAGGCTAAAGAATACCTAGAAGATGAAGAGAACAAAGAAGACTTTGAAGAAGATCTCCTAAATAAAATTATGGCTTCCATGGAAGAGATTAACGGTTTGAAAAATGAAAATGAGTAAATTAAGAAGAAAGCGCAAGATGGTAACCAAGGCAAGACAAGGAAGGAAGTTGACTTTGTTAAGCTTCAACTACAATAAAGAGATGAGGAGCTCGCCAAACTTAAAGAGGAATTTCATCTAAACAAAAGAAAGCATCACGAAGGATTCATATCTATGACAAATCAATTGGATAAGGCAAAGAAAAGGGAAGAAATTTTTTCAAGCCACCTTGAACAAAGACTCAAGAGCTTGAACAATCTTGAAGCAGAGACTAGTGAATACAAGGAAGAGGTCTCCTCTCTTAGATCTCAACTAGAAGAAGCAAGGACAAGTTAATGAAGCAGAAATGGAGAGCAGTCTAGCAAAGGATAATGAAGAAGTCTTCATAATGAAATCAAATATCCTCTCCCTTAAAATCGAAGCAGATGAAGCAACAAGGATGATGGAAGAAATTAAGAAGCATTACTTATGAAAGATGAATATTGTGAAAAGTTGAGAGGAGAAATTGTCTTTCTTAAAAAGGAATTTGACTTGCTGAATAAGAACTTGAAAAGCTCTCAAACCCTAGATAACATCCTAAGTCATCAAAGGTATCCCCTTGATAAATTAGGTCTTGGCTATGCAGGTGAATCCTCAAGCAAGAATGATAATGTTTCAAACAACAAAGATGTGAGGAACCTAGAAAGAAATGTTGATGCTCCCAGTTCCAGCAAGGGCAAGGAGAAGAATCAAGACAACAACGAAATAAATTCTATTCCAAGGAGACTTGTAGATAGTGTCAAGAATACAAAAGGTAATGAAGATCATCAAAGAATCCAAAGGCAAAAAGAATTTAGAAGTACATCAAGGAAAACTCCATCTCCGAGGTACCAAAGTATATTTCTTGGTTATTGCTATTCTTGTACAAACTTTGGGCACATAGAAAAATACTGTAGGGCATATCACAAAGACAAATATAATGGTCCCCGTCAATCTCCTCGAAGCAATTTTGCAAGAATAAGTCATGATTTCTTATTCATGAACAAAATAGAGTGCTTCAATTTCCATAACATTGGACATATGACACGCGATTGTAACTTGACTTGGGCCCTTGCACAAGCTAGAACCATGCCAGAGAAGAAAGCTACACAAGTATGGAGAAGGAAAAAAGTTGAATCCAGAAGTCCCTTGAACACTCCAGCGAACAACACATGTTGTTGACTAGATGAAGTCATCCTTGATATTCCAAGAATTTGATGATGAAACCCTGCCAAAAAGAGACCATGCATACAGTTAGGGGGAGTTTGTGATTCTTGAGTATTCTTGTAGAAAGTGATCCGTGAGTGGGCCCTATGAAATCCTTGATGAGTTACACATGGATATTCTTGATAAATCATCTCTCAAAAGTAACTCCATTGAAGAAAAACATGATGTTATGATGATGTCTTCTACTTGATTACACAAGGTGAGCAATCCTTCATAGTACTCAAAGAAATTTATTGAAGAAGGTGAAATTTGTCTGAAGAAATATATTGTATCATGGAACATATTTCCAAAATAAAGAGCACCGGAGCACCATGGAAGGGGAGTAAACCTATGAAAATTAAATCATGAAAAGAAGCCATGGAAGATGTTAAATTTATTTCCATTGATGTTAAAGGAAAGTATAGGCAAGAATATTGTGATCAATGACAAAAGGAAATTATTAATCCAAGTTATCATTAAGTCAATGTCATTAGTAATATATATACCTTGGATATATCGATTAGATGATACAGCTCTGGTAAACTGGATATGCTCGATGAAGATTTCAGTTATTAGCCATTATCGCAATGACTCTTGGTGACTCTCTTGTGATGTTGTTCTTTTTATCTTGCAATATCTTGATGACATGGTGACATTTATGGCACACATGATGAAATATATGATGATAACATGGACAATGAAATAATTGGAGATCACTTGATAACATATGATGATTAAATACATAACAAGTGGAGACCTCACATTAATTCCCTAATGACCTCATTTTGTCCCAAACACCTTATACAGAAAAAATTCAGAACAGTCATAAAGAGAATTATTTTTTGTCACCTTATAGGAATCCTATCAACTTGGCTCCTTCACCATATTAAAGAGTAATCTTTCCTCTTTCCAACGAGCCCTCACTCAGCCCCTAACTCCAAATAGTTTAAGAGAAATTAATTTTTTAAGATCACATATCAAATTTTTGAATCCTAGCTGACCTACCTTCACACACTCATGTTGGCCTCCCTCCAAACCGACGCGACCTTTCAAATTTGATAAACTACTATAAATATAAAACCGCAGAACCTCATTTCAATCATAAAAATATTCGGTCAACAAATACAGTGATACAAGGCACCGAGAAGAGAAGCTTAAGGATGAAAGGAGGATTCTATTATGTAATTGGTTGGGCTGAAGATAAAACTGAACCGAGGAAATTCTTCTGATTGAGTTAGAAAAGGATGAAATCTCCTTGACATATGAAGAATATACAAGGAATAAAAAACCGCAGACAGAAGGACTATTTTACAGGCAGCTAAACTACATGATTAAGCTCGGACTTGCTGCCTTTTGTAAGAGGCTCGGATCAGGCAGTTCAAGACTTAGAAAGTTTTGTGACTTGGACTAATAAAAAATCATTTAAAATGAGCTTGGAATAACCTCAACAATAACTTCGGATAAGCAATACTAGAAGGAGGACTATTTGGGTAAATTCTTTGAGGACAACAATGGCTTATAGTGGCTCGGACTTCTCAACCAGAATTCAGACTTTACCAAAGATCCTATTTGAAACTATGCCACTGTATCTCAGGTCTGTAACAGCATACCTCTGTGATAACCCTTGGACTACAGGAAACATACCTCTGTGATTACCCTTGGACTATAGGCAACATACCTCTTTGATCACCCTCGGACCTATCACAAAAAAATTTTGGCTCGGACACCACCACACAAACCATTTGACCTTGGTGAAGAACCTACCTCCCAGGAATATTGCACTGCACAATTTCTATGACCAAGCCTTGACCCTGACCTCCGAATTTGTGTAGTCATGACCTATAACCCAACTTGAACTGCACACTTTGCCACCTCAAGCCTCAAGCTCAATCCCTTAGCCCTTCAACTGCGCAATAGCCTGACCTTCCTTGTCCCCCAAAACTATGCAGTGAGCTCTCCTAGTTCCTATCCCTTTATCTTGTCCCACTGGATCCAAAAATTGTGCAGTATTGTTCCTCGGCCCTTACTGAAATGCACACTTTTCATTCTCAAGGCTAAAGTCTTCCCCTTTCCTACCTACAGTCACTAAGCCTCCCTTCCCAACCTTTCACTTGTTTCAGACTCAATTTATCGATGAAAATGCATCATTTTAGGATAGGGGTTTTCATATTGATGGTGTCTCATCATGAGTCAATTGTAGATATAGATACCTTATGATTCCATGGAAAGATGATGAATAAGTGGAAGGAAGAGGAAAACATGTCGAGAGACACCTTTGTAGTTGAGCATGCAAGCCGATTGATCGAGAGAAATAAAAGTAACATTAGTATGTGATCACCACCCAAGCCATGCGATCATTGAATATCCCCTATCACCAAACCATGTGGAGGTGAAAATAAGATACTCAAGACACATCAGCAACAGTGGCTTGACATTTCCACATCATCAAGTAGGCCATGTCAGAAGTGTGATGTCATCTCATGTCATGAGTGGTCATATGCCACATCACTATTGTATATCATGTCTATTGTAATCAAAATGTACTGTAAAGTGGAAGTCCAAAGGACACACATGAATGTAAAGAGTCATGTAAGTTGAAAAGTCATGGGAAGTCAAACAGTCACGAGGGTAGTCAAAGAGTCACCCTTGGTTATATATACTCCCTCATTGTATGAGCAAAATAATTTTTCACCTTGGCTCCACCTGCAAAGCATTAGAGAGATAAGCTAGCTCTTTTGTGGAGCAAGGAGTGGCTCCAACGCTCCACTATTGGAGCTAGTGATGTCCATTGTATACATGTGTCTTGGAATTTTTACTTAATAACAAAAACCTTCAAGGCCGACACGTTCTTATGCATGGATTATGAATCTTTGTTAGGCTATTCTACAAATGTTTGTATTTCATGTTTGCTTTCACATGTGCTAAGGTAGTTGAACTATTTCACTTATTTTATTACTTATCTTATTGATAATTTGTTGTAATGGTTGTTATTGTTGCCCCATCCTTGTGGAGAATTCCATAGGATATTAGGAAGACATTTCTCAATTTTTGGTTGTAATGACTTCCGCATCCCTTGTGGAATTTTCAGTTGGATGTTAGACATATTCTTCAATTCATATGTTTCTCTTCCTAGGTGGTGTTAGCACAGATGGACGGTGCTGCAAAAGGAAAATTAGGGTAACAACTAAACCATGTTCAGCCTTGTAGCTAGCCCTACAAGGACAAGAGAGGGCTCTCTCTATAAAAGAATATTCAATAAAGGGCAATAGAAATCTGATATTAGGCTAGGTAAAATGATAGGGATAAAAGGTTTAAATAAAATGAATGAATGAATTTCAGGGATATGTGGGATATAAAGGGACAGTTGAAACCGGGAATTAAATCAGGACACAGGGTATTTCATGGGGCAAGATAGGCAGGAAAATTAGCAATTAAAATTTAATGAGGATGGGATGGAAAGACTGGTGCGGAGCTGAAAAGGGCACAATAAATGGATCCTTTTCAAACAAAAGAAAAATACAGAGTACGAATGATTTCCCAAGGCAGAGCATATAGAGATGGATTCTACCTTTCTATCTTGAAAGCATTCAAAAGGAAATGTTTATGGATGAATGAAACACATAAAAATTCACATATGAAACAAAGAAGAAAAAAAAATGCTAACTCTCATACCACATGGATCCCACAAATCAGATTTACATCTCTTATTAATTCCTGTCAAACTGTACAATGTAGCGTAGAGATGTTTCTTCCATACAATTCCCCTACTTTCCCAGTTACTCTCACCACTTACAAATGATTTACAATTGCAATAAATAGGCTGAAATGTGGGAACACAAATCCACAGAAAAGGGAGTTGTTCTAACAGCTGAAGAACTGAAATAAAATCATAGAAAGTAATACAACAAATTTCCCCTGAAAATAAAAGGAATGACCTTACATTAGCTTGCTGATTATGCTGCTGGAGATTTGATGTTTGGGTGTAGGAAATCAGATGAGCAATTTGAGCCCCAAAGATGTCATTTTCTTTCACCCAATTTCACTTCATTTCCTTTGTCCCTTATCAATTACAGGCTTAAATGATCAATAGGATTAATTAAAGTCACTTTAGGAATGTATACAATGACTGACTTGCTATATTTTTGTGGTTTTGTTGTTATAGTAATTTTTGACTAGACTCAGCTACAGAATGCAGCCATTCTGTAGCTAGTCGCCTATTCCGCAGCTATCTTCATGTTCTCATAGGTTACAGGTGTCACTTCAAAGAAAAACGCATATGGGTGAATTCCACAACACTCCCCCATCATTTCTTGCTCTCTACGAAGTCTGAGCAAGAATCTATAGGTGGTTATGCACGTGGAAGAGATCAAAACTAAGAAGCAGATTCCTACCAGGACAGGGACTCTACAGATGTCTCTAGCAAGAGTATGAGGCTTCCACAAGAGTTCTAATTTGATTTTAATTGGGAAAGAAACTTATCCCTATTTCCTCTCAAGGGTAGTTATGTATTTCTTTTATAAGAATGACTCGGGAGACCGAGAGACATCTAGCTAGATTGATGTTTTGTTGTTAGATCTCAAAAGTCCGTAATACTTTGTTTCTGAAGAATTTTCTATTTAATGAAAGACATTCAACTTCATTGCATGATCTAAGGCAATCTTGAGGAGATTTGTATGCTAATCCGGTGGTAGAGGGCCCCTACTGCCAGAGAAGCTCTGTGCATATTGTTTAGATAAGTAAACTTTAGCCTTGTTTCATTCCTAATTCAAGTAGTTTTTTTTTAAACTTCACGTTTTTAAGCTCATTCACATCAAATGTTATAGCTAGTCTTGTTCTTACAAATTGTTCCAAAATATCACTAACACTGAATGAGACATAGCTATGGTGTTTTAGAGTCTAGTTGCATTTTTTCTGAACTTCATATTTTTATGCTCACTGACATCAATTGTTACATCCAGTCTTGCTCTTATGAATTGTTCCAAAATATCACTAACACCGAATGAGACAGAGCTGTAGTATTTCAGTGACTAGTTGCAATTTAGTTTAGTTGTAAAACTCTGGAGGTTAATGGCACTCTAGTTCAATTCTGTTCACTGTATTTCAAGTTTGATTGGTTGCACTCTTGTTCAGTTCTGTTTAATGTATTTCCAGTTTCATTAGTTAGTTGTATGCTAGTTTTGTTCCATTAGACTTCAAGGCCTTCATTATTTACAAACTACTCTTGTTATTAATCTCTTCCAACACATCATCATATGGACAGGAATTAGTGATATCAGTTCAAGGCCTTGACTATTCTGCAATCTCTTATAATTTTACAAATAGCCTTTTTTTCCAAAACTATTCCAAAATATTTCTAACTTTCAAATGAGGCTTAGTAGTGACAATTTGAGTTGCAAAATGGATTAATTTCAGTGTCATAGGATAATTTAGAATAGAGTCACTCACTATGTTGCAGACTATCTTTTCCAAATGTGTTCCAACAAATTTCTAGCCATGGATGGGATTTTCTCTATTATATTGTAGAATGTTGTTTACTTAGAAGAACCTCATTGCATTAAACTTGTCCTTTTCTCAAGTTATTCCAACATATTTCTAATGAATGAATTGGAATGAGTTCATGTTATGAGTTATTGAATTCATGTTATGAGTTATTTTTCTTGTTAAAGTTTTGCATTTTCTGTTCTCAAGTGCCATACATAGTTTAGAATAGGTTTTTCTTTGTTTTAGTGTGACCAACAACTTCTCTTTACCAACACTTAGTTCTTTTCCTCTTAAGAATAAAAACACAAAACCAAAAACATTGGAAAAACACTAAACACAACGTAGTGAAAAACAGATACCTAGGCACATATAGTGCACTTCACTTCAACAGTTTACTAACCATGGTTGACAATTTATGACATCAATTTAAGAACACTAAGTTGAGGCAGACCACAGATATCTTATTTTGTTGTTGTTATAGATATCTTTATTTTATTTTAAGCTCTCGGCCCTTGGAATGTTATTTGCTTTCCATTATTTCTTTATTCTCTGACTTTTTAATAAAATGCCATAGAAATAGAACAGAATGAAACTATATGCTTTGTGAAGGGAAACCAATTTTTTAAATGGGAAAGAGGATGGGAAAGGAGGCGGGACCCACATAAATTGCAATCGGAGTGAACCGGCGGAGGGATAATATGACAAACAATAATCGCAATCGCAATCGGAGCGGGGCAGGCGGAGTGATATATATGTGAAATAACAGTGTAATCGCAATCGGAATGGAGAGGCGGAGGGGATATAACACACAATAACATATTTGTGATGCGATTGGGAGGAAAACCTTTTTATAAATAATACGAATGAACTTTAACTTTTACAAAGGAAAAAGGGGTTTAAGTTATGAATGGCGGAAGACAGTATGGTGGGACCCAAAAGGTTTAATCGCAATCAGAGATCGGGAGCGGGGAGTAATCGCAATCTCAAATCTTTGCGATGTGATCAATCGGAGGGGAAAAGCGATCGGAGGGAAAGTGCGATCGGAGGGATCAGGAGAGGAGTTGTGATCGGGTCAATCGGAGCGATGGTGTGATTGGGCGAGGACTTGCGATCAGGCGATCGGAGCAGGACTTGCGATCAGGCGATCGGAGTAGGATTTGCAATGATCGGAGTTTTGTGCGATCGATCGCATCGCAAATATTTGCGACGAATCGATCGGAACACTTTATATAAATGTTGCGATTGAAAAATTTTTGCGATTGCGATTTAAAAGCGGCAGGGTTTATATAATATAAAACTTTATAATAAAGTTTTATTATATGTATGGCGGGGATGGAAAGGGGAAGTGTTTATTAACAACGGGACTTTGTAATATGAATTTCTTTATTATAAAGTCCTAAGGCATGGAGGGGAAGTGGTTTTATAATTAAATCGCATATGTATTTAAGAGTTTTGTAATGTGATTTATAATCGGAAAAAGGGGGAAAAGGGGTTTTTAAAGGGAATATCAAAACTTTAAACATAAAGTTAAAAGGGAACATGGGAAATAGGGGAGGCTTAGGGAATTTTACTTCACTTAAGCATAAATTTCAATCCAGAAGTCAGTTTTGAGAGTGTAGTATACCGTCGGAAAGCTCTTTCCGAGCTCTTTCTGATGGATCTTCTTTGAAGATGATCTGGTGCTAAATATGCTGTGGAAAACTTCTCTGAAGGCAGGGACATCACTTTATGGAGATGACAGCTTCTGAATTGTGACTTATTACATATGATGATATAAAATTACATAATGAATGATAATAAAGGCAAAATATTACGTTTCACCTCAAAACATGGTTTTGAGGTGAAAATTACATCAAGATAAATAAAATGTCTTTCTCATTCTTGCTGGTGTTGTGACTTTGAATTTATTGACTTCCTCATGACCTTGCTGATATTATTGACATTTGACTCATTAATTTGACCATGGTGAGACCCCTAGAAACTAATGAGACCAATCCTATGACCTACTGATATGATTTTGAGAATAAAAGTGACTAATAACTAAAGACCATAGAAAGGAAAATCAGCAAGTACTTCATGAGGGACAACTGATAAAATGATACTACCATCAATGAATCCATGACCTAACGGAATGGTGAAATTTATTCGGTATGAGACACCTAATATGCAAATGCAAAAGAGCAGTTTTGATCAACGTGGCGGTATATTCATTGACATACTAGGAATATGCCGTATTATTCTCTTAGAGGCTCACTTCTCTCTCTCTCTCCATTGCAGTAGAAGAACCTTGACACACTTACAGTTGGAGAATCACCAGGCACACCAACCTTGCTTTTCGAATGTGCATGTGCACTCCTCTCTCTTCGTGATAGTCAGAGCCAAGCCATATCTAGAAGAGTACATGGCAATTGGATTGATATTTCAGATGGGGTTCCTACTCCAAACGTTGCGAGGTGTAATTGGGACTTCACATCGTGGAGACCCCTTGGTTGATGGATTTCCAACACCATCAATAGGTCCCAAGATTGATATGAACAGATAATGTCAATTCATTATCTTCCTCATCAATTTTTACATTCATACAAGGTAATTTGAATATAATAATATTAAATATGTTTGAATGATCATCAAATTTGGTACTTTATTTCATTTGAAGGCTATATAGTTGTCGTTTAAAGTAGTTATTTCATTGTATCGAGGCTCTCCATTCTTCCCCATAGTCTGATGTTTTTTCCTCTCTAATAATATTGAAAATGACATTTTCTTCCAAACACAAATAAATGGTGTTGAGAGTTTGTTCATCTAGATATTTCCAATCTTCATTAAACATACCAACAAGTTTATTTCTCTTTCCATCAAGGTCTTTGTTCAATCCTTGTTGAACTAACAAATCCCACACCTTGAAATTTTGCAATTCGAATTTATTCTTCCCGTTGAACTTCTCCACCTTAAATTTTGGACTTTGAAATATTCTCCATTTCCTACACATGATCTCCCTCTTAGTAGAACAATATTTTGAAGTATGCACTAATTCTTTCTCTCCTCTTCAACAACAAATCCATTCTATCTAAGAAACAAGTTTCCTTCAATAACAATGTTTTTCAACATTGGACATAGAATGTTTTTCTTGAACACTAATGGGAGGAAATTCTATTTGCTTTAGCTGGGAACACTTCACACAATTTTTCTCCTTATTATACCAATCTCATTATGAATTTTAAAACAATGGGAATTTTCAAAACCTTCCCCCTCTTCAATGCATTTTGTTTTACTCAAAAAAACCATCGTTTCCCTTGTAAAGATGTCTTCGCTTCAATTTTTTATGTTCTAACATTCATCGACATGGGAGAAATATGATGCTTCATAGCCTACTGTGAAGAATGAATCCATGATGCTAAATTTTTCCATATAAGCTACATAATGTTCACAACCTAGATCATTCTTTGTGGAAGCCATGAAAAATAAAAGCTCATTTCACTTCTTGGCATACACAATGCATACACATACACAGATTAAGAGCTGAAAATTGTAGAGAAAAAATGAAACATAAATACTCAGAAACTTCACCGCAAAGCACATATATATCATCTTATTTCTCAAGTAATTCATGGCGTGCCAATAGTGTTCACCAACACATATATTTACATAATTTTTTGACATACATTTTGAAAACAGGAAAATCCAAAAAATTTTGAGACCCCCATAAGCTTTTGATACAAGTGTTATTGTCACAAACCCAACAAATTTTGAGCTTACAATAAGTATATCATTATAATGGTATCAAAATATATTCTTTAAAATTCAATTAATTAAATATATATCTATATATATATATATATATATATATATATATATAGAGAGAGAGAGAGAGAGAGAGAGAGAGACATAAGTGTGTGGATTGAATTTTTGATCATTTGAATATACAAGGGCTTGCTAAGATGTTTTTTTCTCAATTATATTGTTTTGAAAAATATTTTTATTAATAATTTCAAAATAAATAATATAGAGTAATTAAATATTTCATAATTTTCATAAATTACATATAATATTTAAATTTTAATTAGCTAGATATAATAAGATTTTAAAAAAATTGTTACTTCTAAGTTCAAAGAAGAAATGTGGTGTGAGAAAGATCTAGCAGCTAAAATAAAATTAAGATATTATAAGGAGGTCATCAACCCCATCTTAGAAGATCAAAAGTATCTCTCTATTTTAACTAGTTCAAAGAAGAAAATTAATATAGCCAAGATTAGAACGAACTCTCATGAGCTCCATAGTGAAACAGGTCATTGGACAGTTCCTAAAACACCATGGATGGAAAGGATCTGCCATCTCTATGAGAATATGAACATCGAGGATGAAAATCACTTCCTCTTAGAGTGCCCCGCATACAACCACATTAGAGCTCAATTTCATAATCTTTGTTGCAATACTGACCTTCCTAGCCTTTTAAGATGTCAAAATTATAGTGAGCTTAGGAGGCTTCTCTCCAAACTTTTTGAGCATAGGAATAAAATCTTAAATCAAATTAAATAACTCTTTTCTTTAGGTATGATAGACCAAATATTAGTCTCAGTGGACGTTAACCATCATCATCATCATTATCATGAATATAATTAAAAATAAAAATATTATAATTACTGGCAATATTATTAGTAAAACTAATTTAACATTAAAAACTAATTTTTTTAACAAAATGATTACATTTAATTTTTTAAAAATAAAGAAATAAACACATACTTGTGCTTCCCAAAATTTGCTACAAAATTTTTATTTAACAATACCTCTTTTATTTGAATTCCGCTAGTTGAAACAATAGATCCCAAGTGCTTAAGATATCAAAGATTGAGATGGAAAAAACAAATGTTACTGGAGTGAACTGACAACATGAAAACTGTGTAGAACAAATGGATTGATACGTCAAGCTCTTTTAGCTTTAGATATTCCGTATTCGAATGTTGAACGGCATGAACACACACTTTGCACGGTCATAAAATGTGGATCAACATTAATCGAAACATTTTACAGTTTTCTTTCATATATTTATAGGATCCTTTGGAATTCCACTATGGTTACATTACAATTTGAACAGATATATGTTCTCCTTATAGAAGTGATAATAATATAAAGAAGAACAAAGATGTCACTTTAAGGAAACTCTTGAATTTAGAGCAAACAAGGAATGAAATACATGGGATTAGGAAGCTTGAATGTACAAGCACCCACAGCAATCCTAGTAATATTGGTCCACTGTTCTTAGCATTAACCCATATATAATACCAACATTTATTACGCCGTAAGGCATTCTTATTTGAAAACAACTTTCCTACCTAACCATCTATCCTATTGCTGATCGTCAGATTCTTTGTTAGAAGATTGAAAAATTCTCAGCCATAGACATAAAACAGTTAAAAATTAAACATAAACATAACTAAAACCCTTAATATGCAAATGGAAGTCGCATTTGCAAGGGGCATCTGGAAGCTACATTTTCTGCAGAGAAGGGGGCACTTGGAAGAATCGGGCAGAATCATCCTCCTTCTGGGCCGCATTTGCAAGGGGCACCTGGAAGCCACATTCGCTGCAGAGAAGGGGCACACAGAATCATCCTCCTTCCGGGACGCATTTGCTGTAGACATGGGCCACATTTGCTGCAGACATCCTCGTTCCTAGGCACCTGGAAGCTGCATTTTCAAGGGGCACCTGGAAGCCGCATTTTCTGCAGAGAAGGGGCACTTGGAAGATTGAGAAATCATTTTCTGCAATACAGGAGCGTTGATGAGACGGAGAGCTGCAGCTGCAGCTGGAACAAACAGTTTGGTAGTTATTAGTTAGGTGTTGGTAGTTCTCAAATTTTCTTTTAAATGTGTTTCTCTCATATAGTGTTCATCTATTTCTTCTGTTATTTGTTTCTTCCAGTGAAGAACTGAAAAAGGCAAGGCTATTGCGTCTGAGTGTCATTGAGTGCTGAGGACTTCCACTGAAGTCAGAAAAGTTAAGTGTTGTTCCGTTTGGTTGCAATTACTGGGTTACTGTCTGAAGGTTTTAAGCTGCAAAGATTCAGATCCAGCCAACTACGTGGTTAGTAATTTCTACTTTGTTTTCTAAGAGCCCGCATTTAAACACTTCTTTCAGTATACATATTGTTCTTTCCCCTTAGAAATATTCTACTACTATCAAAATATTTAAACAATACTCAATTTCTGATTTTTCAATCTTGTTACATGCACTAAACTATGGAAAGCGATGTATACCTATTTCTTCACTGATCTTCTAAAAACATGAAGCAACAGATTCTTGGCGACCTTTTTGTTCAATTTAAAAGAAATCTATTGTGCTTCTTTCACTATCAGAGAAGGGAGGCCAACGAAAAAATTAATAAATTATTAAATATAAGCACACTGGTGTGAGGGAGTTCCTCTGTATTTTGTGCCACCTCCACCTTGTTTGGAAGAGGTAAGTAGTAGAAAATCCTCTCAGGTCACCTAAATTAGCTTTAGGAGGGATATTCCGAGCCAGAGTATTTGTGTTACATGTTCCAAACATATATATATTTAACAATAAAGCTGAGTTTGTTTACCATAGATATACTCCACCCAAACTTTCACACTGTCTGGTAGACCTCTTGTCTCTTGGGTTTGCTATCTTGCGCGTATCATTTTTCTCACATACAAGTAAATAATTAGAATTTCACCTTTATTGCTGACTTATGTGTAAATTGTTGACTTGCTGCTACTTTTACTAAAACTATTTCTCAATAGGAATGAGTCAATACAGCTATACCAAGCCTTGGACACCTGCTTGAACCCATACACTGCTTTTCTCAACTTATATGTTTTTTTACAAGCCTAGAGTTTCAATACCAAGAAAGTATCTCAATAAGTCCCTTTTTGTCATTTCAATTTTTCTTTTTTTATTGCTAATCTAAACTCTTTCCATGGATAGATTGATATTTCTTGTAAAAATAAAATCATCTACATACAAGTAAATAATTAGAATTTCACCTTGATTGTTGAATTTGGTGTAAACTATTGACTTGCTGCTACTTTTACTAAAACTATTGCTCAACAGGAATGTGTCAATGCAGCTATACCAAGCCTTGGACACCTGCTTGAACCCATACAATGATTTTCTCAACTTAAATTTTTTTTTCCAAGCCTAGAGTTTCGAAATCCCTGGGTTGTTCAACACTCCATTGAGAAAAGTTGATTTTACATCCATGTGATAGACTTCTCATTTGTATTAAACTAATATTGCCTTGACAACTATAACTGCTTCCATCCTTGGTACAAGAGCAAAGGTTTGGTAATATTCTCTTCCATATTGTCGTTTATACAATAGATTTCACAATAAAGCTAATTTTGTTTACCATAGACATACTCCACCCAAACTTTCACACCGTCTGGTAGACCTCTTGTCTCTTGGGTTTGCTATCTTGCACGTATCATTTATCTCACATACAAGTAAATAATTAGAATTTCACCTTCATTGCTGACTTTTGTGTAAACTGTTGACTTGCTGCTACTTTTACTAAAACTATTGCTCAATAGTGTGTTACACAGTAATTTGTCACCGTCCCTACCATTTCCCGTCCCGCACAATGGAGGACCCATTTTGTGACCTGTGAACATTGTCATGCCTTGAAAACATCATCAATGCATTCCTCTAAGCATGAGCTTTATTTTCCCTTGAGACATCTCCTTGCAAAAATCATGAAAAACACCCCTTTTGGCATTGGCGCGGGCAGGCAGTTCAGTACTCGCGCCAATGGGGAAAATCCTGCAAAGAGGTCGCGCCAACTGGCGCTCTGTCATAGAGCCGTAGTCGCGCCACCCAATTTAGGGACTGTTTTTTAAATAAGGATGGAGGAAGTTGAGTTCCAACAAACTCACAAACCATTGCCTATCTTGAGTTGGGAGGTTTGGCTGCGGGAGTTCTATGGAAGGGAAGTGGTTTTGCCACCTCCCATGGAACCTTCCTTGCTGATAGGGCCAATCCCATAATAATAGGGATCCCAACTCCCTCCTTCCCCATCTATAAAAGCCTGCTCAAATCCATGGCAAGCTAGTCTTGAAGTGCCTAAGCTCCGAATCTCCATATTCCCAAGAGCCTTTGTGTTGTAAAGAATCCTCTCTTTCCCCTAAGGCTGACTCAAGTAAGGAGACCATTGTCACGAGACTCTGGAGAGGTTTTCCCTTTCCTTGGCGAGCTTTGCGAGACGTGGACGACTGGAGACCCGTCCGAAGGAGACCGCGACGTCAGAACTTGGTTGTAATCTCTCTTCGCTGGTTATTTAATAGATGATTATGATTATGGTTCCACTCTGCTTTCCATCATGTTAATGCGAGTAACGTCCTTTCTGACTGATGTTTAGTTACGTATGCTGGTTTCTATGCTTGTATCTGTTCGTTTCTTCCATGTGCAGGTGTTCATCCGCGGAGATCGTGGAGGGATTGTGATCTGCCAAGGCTGAGGAACGGGGACGCTTCTTCTTCAGATCCTAGCGTTGGAATCCGGGTAGGCTTCTATCTCCAGCCTTTTCATTCGTAATTAGGAACTTGCGCCATAACATTGTTTGCTTGTTGTTAGACCTCAGTCAGCTAGTAGGGACGCTTCTCTGTCCGCGTATGTATTTGCTCCCAACAAATTGGCTTACTCCACGGGTTGTCCATCCCGAGCATTCCTCAAGGATATTCCCTTCGTTGTGCACGCTACAATATCGTGCTCAACCCTCATAAGTGCGTCTTCTCGCGTTGATTCCGGTCGTCTTTTAGGCTTTATAGTCTCGAAAGACGGAATTCGCCGACCTCTAAAGGTTGAGGCCATCGTAAATCTCCCATCACCCTCCTCCCTATATCAAGCATAGAGTCTACAAGGGAAAGCTTAATTTTCAGGCGCTTATCCCGAATTGTTTTGTGTACAAAGATTCACTGCTTGTTAAAGGCACGTTCTCTTCACCGACTCCAATCTTTAAGACTTTTGAGGTCAAGACATTGCTAGTCAATGCTCACAGCCAGTCCTCCGACTACCGCGACTTCACTTTGTATCTAGCCGCCGCATTTAGCACCATCGCCATGGTCTTGGTGCAGGATGACGAGAACGGTGATGAACATGTTGTTTATTACCTATCTCGGAACCTTCTTGACCCTGAAACACGTTATGCACATGTCGAGAAGTTGGCCTTAGCAGCAGTACACGCCGTACAACGCTTTCGCCATTACATCCTTTTGCGCACGATAACAATGGTTTCAGACTGCAACCCTATGACGTATATTCTTTCTAGACAATTACTAGGGGGCAAGTACTCCAAATGGATTGTGATCCTGCAGGAGTTTGACTTGGAGTTCACCACTGCCAAGTCAACTAAATCACTGGTCTTCGTGGATTTGATATGTTCTCTCCCTACAGACTCTGTTCCCTCACACTCTGAAGACCATATACCGCACGAAACGTTGTTTCTTATCGATACTCGTGATCCTTGGCACGGGGACATCATAGTGTATCTTCAGACCGCGACATTCCGGTCTGAGTTGGATAAAGCTGCACGCCGTCGGATTCGGCACCAGTCCCAACCCTACCGCATAGTGGGAGATACCCTATATCGTATTCGAGTAGATTCGGTGCTCCGACGATGCCTTACCTTGGACGAGGCTGAGAAAGTCTTGAATGACTGCCACAGTGGCGCCTGTGGTGGACACATGTCCGGCATGCTATCGTCTTAAGATTCGTAAGGTGTTATTTCGCTTCCATATTCAAGGATTGTATCACTGCACCGTAAATGTCATCCATGCCAGATTTTCCAGCGCAAAATGCGCGCGCCGCCATTGCCTTTGCATCCCGTTATTACCGTCGTACCTTTTGTGAAATGGGGCGTAGATTTTATGACGTGTAACTCTCACTCGGCCGGGGGGCATGCGTATATCATTGTCGTCATCGACTACTTCACTAAGTGGACCGAGGCGATGCCTACACTAGCTGCTGACGGGAAAACGTCTGCTTCATTTATATTCAACCACGTTATCGCACGATTCGGGGTTCCTCAAGCCATCGTCACTGATCATGGTACTCATTTCCGTGATTATATGATGACGGAGCTGACTTCAACGTTGGGCTTGCGTCACGACAGCTAAACACCACACTACCCTCAAGCGAATGGTCAGGTTGAAGCGGTGAACAAGGTTTTGGTCACCATGCTTCAGCGAACGGTTGGGATTCATAAATCCAGTTGGCATCTCCAACTGTTCTCAGCTCTCTGGGCATACCGAACATCTGCTAAGAGTGCAACCAGGTTCACACCTTTCCAATTGGTGTACGGTCTGGAAGCTACTCTGTCGGTTGAATGTGAAATTCCTTCGCTTAAATTAGCCGTAGAGCTCTTACCGGATACCTCCCCTGAGGAAGAACGTCTTCTGTATCTCGAACGATTGGATGAAACCCGTCGACTAGCTGCTTTGATCATTGAAGCACAAAAGAAGAGGGTCAAAACTCATTTTGATCAAACTGTTTCTCCTCGTTCTTTCATTGAAGGAGACCTCGTTCTCTTGTACGATCAGGCACATGATAAGCTTGGAGCCGGTAAACTCCAGCCTATGTGGCATGGTCCCTATATAGTAAAACACATTTTGAAAAATGGGGCCTACGAGCTTATAGATTACGAAGGAGTTCCACTGGCGTAGCCCAGGAATGGGCTGTACCTTAAAAAGTACTACGCCTAAAGTGATTTCTTGGTGTGGTGTGTGTACATAGGTGTGTGATTGTCATTTGTGTGCATAGTGTGGTGTGCTTTGTAAACATCTTTCTGCTGATCGGGTCTTCCTGGTTGTGCAGATGTCCATTCATCCATTTGTTGGTTTCGCGGATGGTGCCTCCCGCAGTACCAGGAATCTGTCTTCCGCAGCCTGGGTAATCTACGATCCTGCTGGTGAGTTGATTGACCTGCAAGGTGTGTGTTTAGGACGTACCACGAACAATATCGCGGAATATAGTGCCATGTTGGAATTGTTAACCGAGGCAGTAAACCTTGGTATCCGTGAATTGCTCGTGTATCTAGATTCACAACTTGTAGTGTTACAGCTGAACGGACACTATTCGGTAAGGAACCCGTCCATCTTACGTCTGTATTTGCGTATTCGGTTACTGGAAAGGAATTTTGACTACATTACATATCATCATATACCCAGGCATTTGAATACATTAATAGATGCAGTAGCAAATTTGGTATTAGACAGACATTTGCGCAATTTATAAATCATCATCACATGTAAAGAAAGACTCATCCAGAAATAGATATGTATATATATAGGTATCGAAATGTTTACATAGAGTGTGTCACATAAAACTCAAAAAATATACATAATCGTCTTAGTACATCCTGAGACACTATGTCTCTCAAAAATAGGTGTGGCATAAATCCTAAGGACTAATCCGCATGGTGCTCATGGTAGCACGTCACTGCACACACTAGGCGCCTCAGGATTCGGTGGATCCGATTCGGAACTCCCACCGTGTGGCGCTGGTATGCCATTGGTACGTCTGCTAGCCGGGCATAGTCTGGGATCCCATGGGCAATCCCCTCGAGGTTCTGGATCAGTTCATCTCCTCCGGTGCCTTCCCCCTGGATCTCAGGGGTGAGTTGTGTCCTCCGGGAGATTGGAGACATCCCGGCTGGTCTCTCAGGTCCTACATCTGCATGCATATATAATTGTGTTAAGACGAATGTGTATTAACAAAAAAAAACATATAAACATAAAATCAAAATATGAGGTCTTACCCAGCTCCTCGTCCCAATCATCTCCTTCTGGTAATGGGAGATCTGGGTCCCTGGTAAAGTCAGTTCCCGAATAGGGCCAATCTTCCACGACGATCAGCTGGCGCCGTAACCACCTGAAAAACTCTGGCCTCCACGACATCTGTTGGCCACCTCCAGATCTGGGCATCAATGCTGCCCAGCGAACCATTCGTGGCTCTCGTGTTATTGGACTCGCCACTGTGGCTCCTTGGCCCTGGAAGATTGGTATGCGTTCCAGAATGAACGATACCAAGATGGAACCATAACCGAACTGTTTCAGTTTCCCCTGTTTGCACCTTGTGAGCTGCCTTTTCATGTTGATAGTTACTGCTTCTGCCCAGTTGAACAGTAAGGGACCCATGCATTCTGAGGCCAGCAGGAGTTGAGTCTTCGTGGCCTCGTGCGGAGCCTGCGACCCAGCAGCCCGTGTAATGGTATGGAGAACTACTCTCAGTGCTAGATCAGGGATGGTGTGGATATCCACCTTCTTGCTTCCTGATCCTGTTTGTGCCCCTCGGCACACCCGTGCCATTACCTGTTCCATCTTTTCCCCGGATGGTCTGCTTCCAGTCAGTACAGGGATTGGACCTCTACGGGACAATCCAGTGATGAAATAAACATCAGTGACCTCCAGTTCCAACACCTGGTCTCGTAACCTGAACACCTGTTCCTGTTCGTCCCAGATACTGATTAGATACTAGAGGAGCTCGGGCTGAGCTCATAAACATGGCGTGAGGAAGAACTTTTTCAATCCACAGTTTCTAAGTGCATTCATGCAAGTTTGGCTTTGCATGGCCTGTTCATCCTCTTCTCCGTGCTCTCGTTCCTTCCATTCGATTGCCATTTTGAGTGATTATCTGCATTCACATGGTCAAAAACCCCTGGTTAGATCTTTGATGAGCTTCAAATTCCAAGAAATTTGGTCTAAATATCGAAATTTTGGGCAAAATTTAAGGTTCGGCCGCTGGCGCGGCTGTTTTGCTAACAGTTGCGCCATGTGGCGCGAGCCCTTTATTAAAAAGAGCTCATTGGCGCGGGTCCGTGCCCGATACCCGTGCCAATGGGCGCAGCCCTAAAATTCAAAAAATGACCATACAAGACTGATTTTTAAGGGAAAATCATTAAAAAATGAATGAAAATGTAGAGCAAGGGAGCGCCTTTTACCTGTGACAGACGAGAAGCTGAATGGTTGCCTGGATTGGTCGCAATCGTCGACGGAAGTTTCTGCTCCAAATGGACCACTGTTGTTTTCTACCAAGGTAAATAGTAAAAGTAATTTTATTTTTACCAATTAGACATATTTATAACTTTTTCAACGTTAAATGAGTTTTAAAAGTTATTTTTATCAAATATTTGCATATGCTATGTCGAAAATGGATTTTACGCTTGCTTGGTATGTGCAGCAACAGGTTTTTGCGATTTAAAAGATGGAAACGAGTTGTATTTTATACTTTTTCGGACTCGGTAAATACACGAAAAAGTCACTCTGGAGTCATCTTTCAGCTCTTTTCCGACTCTCTAAATATGAAAAGATCGCCGAGGCCCTTGTCGTTTCGATCTCGTTAAAATGGACACGAATCGACATTCACCCAGTATAAGTTTAACCCTTTTTCGGGCTGGGCTGGATCGATTACGAAAAAGGAATACCCTAGCCTATCGCGACTAGGAGGTTTTCCCCGATATTGTTTTCTACCTTTTCGGATCTGGGAAACTATTTACGAAAAGGGACCTGTGGAGTTTTCTTTTCCGCTGTCTTTTCAAACTCTCTAAACATGAAAAGACGCCGAGTTCTTCCTTTGTCGGACTCGTTAAACCCTGATGACATTGGATTCCGTCGAAATGACGTTCTCCGAGTTTCTCCTTCCTAGGACTCGTTAAATGCACTAGGATGGATTCGCCCGAAGGGCGGACTTATATCGCAAGCATATGCTATCCCCTTCAAGCTTGTTATTAAAAATAATTGGGGTACTCGCCAGAAATGGTGGGGGAAAAATGGAACCATCGTTGTTGTCGTCGGCAGTATGTCGCTCTTGAACATGGCACTTGTCTGCATCCGTGTCGGGTTGGGGACATCTCATCTCGTTGCTTCACTTTGCCTCCATGGGTTTGGGTAATCTCTTTTGACCTCTCATCTGTTCACTGCCTCGTTACCATGACCTCTGATCCGTTGATGTCAAATACTGCCAAGTCCATTGTCGTGCCATTCATGTGTTCAAGAGAAGTTGGCCTCTGCAAATATCAACCTTCCTCTGTTTCTCATACGATCCTGATTCACAACAAAACATCATGTTCCTCCGTCTCGTGTCGATGATGTGGGAATCATTATGGCCCACCTTCGATCAAGGTCACTTCCTGTCGACATCAACTCATTATCCAGGAAGTTGGTCTAGAGACTCCTTATGGTACCTTGGAGCCTGCATGCCTCAATGGCAGGTTCGTCGCATTCGACGAGAGGTTTACATCATTGGCCTCCGATCGAGTGATTTTGCGGGTGTTCGACGTCAACTCATTTATTCGCACGCCGTAGATTGTACCTGTAGTACCTTGAGGACCATTGTCATTATTGGTGGTTTCTCTCGCGTCGGTTAACAACTTTCATCATTGGCTGGTAATCCAACGATGTTCTTGCATGTTCGACTTCAGCTCACATATTCGCATGCTTGAACTTTTACTCTGTTGGGTCGAGATGGAGCGCAAGACCTTGGATTTTGTCTATTGTAATCCAGGCTGCGATTGTGGATTATTATCATTATGTACATGACTCACTTACTGGATGGCTGCGACCATACCTGAGTCTATTGGTTTGATCTTAGTTGGATGGCTGCGCCCATACCCTGGATCCGGATTATAACATACTCTGTTTTGGATGGCTGCGTCCATACCACTTTTACATCATGTACTTGAGATATCAGTTGTATCTTTCTGCGCAGGTTTTCCGACGGCGGACCTTCAGTTGAACATGTTCTCGTAAAGCATTTCACCCCTCTCCCTCTCGGGCCTCATACTTTAGGGGGCATCTGTTACACAGTAATTTGTCACCGTCCTTACCATTCCCCATCCCGCACAATGGAGGACCCATTCCGTGACCTGTGGACATTGTCATGCCTGGAAATCATCATCAATGCATCCCTCTGAACATGAGCTTCATTTGCCCTTGAGACATCTCCTTGCAAAAGTCATGAAAAACATCCCTTTTGGCATTGGCGCGGGCAGGCAGTTCAATACTCGCGCCAATGGGGAAATTACTGCAAAGAGGTCGCGCCACCTGGCGCTCTGTCATAGAGCCGTAGTCGCGCCACCCAATTTGGGAGTTGTTTTTTAAATAAGGATGGCAGAAGTTGAGTTCTAACAAACTTCCGCCATTGCCTATCTTGAGTTGGGAGGTTTGGTTGCGGGAGTTCTATGGAGGGAAGTGGTTTTGCCACCTCCCATAGAACCTTCCTTGTTGATAGGGCCAATCCCATAATAATAGGGATCCCAACTCCTCCTTCCCCATCTATAAAAGCTTGCTCAAATCAATGGCAAGCTAGTCTTGAAGTGCTTAAGCTCTGAATCTCCATATTCCCAAGAGCCTTTTGTGTTGTAAAGAATCCCTTTTCTCCCTTAAGGCTGACTCAAGTAAGGAGACCATTGTCACGAGACTCTGGAGAGGTTTTCCCTTTCCTTGGCGAGCTTTGCGAGACGTGGACGACTGGAAACCCGTCCGAAGGAGACACCGCGACGCTCGAACTTACAATCTCTTTTTGCCGGTTATTTACCGTATGACTATGATTATGGTTCCACTTCGTTTTCCATCATGTTAATGCGAGTAATGTCTTTTCTGACCGATGTTTAGTTACGTATGCTGGTTTCTATGCTTGTATCTATTCGTTTCTTCTATGTATGTGTGTTCATCCGTGAGATCGTGGAGGGATTGTGATCTTCTAAGGTGAGGAACGGGACGCTTCTTCTCTCGCATCCTAGCATTGTAATCCAGTAGGTTTATCTCCTGCTCCTTTCATTCTTAATTGAACTTAAGGGCCATAACATTGTTTGTTTGTTTCCGACTTCGTCGCTAGTAGGGACGGTCATTCAGAGGGGATTTACCTCCCCAAATGTCAGAATGAGTCAATACAGCTATACCAAGCCTTGGACACCTACTTGAACCCATACACTACTTTTCTCAACTTATATGTTTTTTTACAAGCCTAGAGTTTCAATACCAAGAAAGTATCTCAATAAGTCCATTTTTGTCATTTCAATTTTTCTTTTTTTATTGCTAATCTAAATTCTTTCCATGGATAGATTGATATTTCTTGTAAAAATAAAATCAAGGAAATAATTAGAATTTCACCTTGATTGTTGACTTTGGTGTAAACTATTGACTTGCTGCTACTTTTACTAAAACTATTTCTCAACAGGAATGTGTCAATGCAGCTATACCAAGCCTTAGACACCTGCTTGAACCCATACAATGATTTTCTCAACTTATATGTTTTTTTTCCAAGCCTAGAGTTTCGAAATCCCTGGGTTGTTCAACACTCCATTGAGAAAAGTTGATTTTACATCCATGTGATAGAATTTTCATTTGTATTAAACTACTATTGCCTTGACAACTATAACTACTTCCATCCTTGGTACAAGAGCAAAGGTTTGATAATATTTTCTTCCATATTGTCATTTATAACCTTGACCACAAGTTGTGCTTTGTGCTATTCAAATATGCATTATACATTATTCCTGGTTTTATAAACTCACCTTACACCAATAACTCATTTTCCTGCTATACGGTTTGCTATCTTGCACGTATCATTTTTCTCAATTGCTTGGATTTCTTCATCAATGTCATCAGAACATTTTGTTTCTTTTACTGCATCCTCAAAATTAGATTAAATAAATATAGCAAAACTCACAAATTCATTATCATCATCTTCATAGTTGGATGTCTCATATATTTATTACAAGTAGAAAATAGTTTTTATGTTGATGCACCAGATATAATTTTTCCATCAAACTATGGTACTTGTTTCCAAATGCTGCTACTGCTAGCCATCTCAAAGACTACAAAATAAAAACCATTAGCCTCCTAAAATCTGTTCAAATACTAATCTATTTGAGAGGAAACAATGTGTGTACAGAAAAACAGAGTAAAGAGTGAAGAAGAGTCTACCAAAAAAAAAAGTATTTTGAGACTACTGTATATGGAAATAACCCAATTTTTTTATTGCAAACTAATTTCTATTAAATTCATTGCAACTACACATTCTATTAATCTTCTTCTCCACAGCAGCTATATGTGATAGCAAAACATGGTGTGTTTCTGCTACATTTCTTTTGCACTTACCATCAGTTTCTTTACTTCCCATTGAAGGACCCAAATAGAGACTCTGAGCTATAGAGGAGATAAAACCCTGACCACCCTTCGACCTAATTCAAAATACATCAGATTGTTTTAGTGTTTCCAATCTGTTGCCAAAGGTAAAGGAGAGAATTCACAAACAAGCAACTAGCTTTTTGCTCAAAGGCCACCAGAGAAATTGTTCATACAGTGGAAATCTTTGTAAAGTGCAACAGCACTGAGAACCACTTATTAAAAATTGAATCGAAGTGACATAAACAATAGAATAAAAAATGATCACACAAAAAGACAGGAAATCACTGAAAATATTTTATAAACTTCAGTGTCATTCTACTGTATGTTTTCACAGCTTTTGTATTATCTAATTCAATTGTTGATTTTTGAAATATTTCAGAATTACACAAACAGCAAGGGGTCAAAATATTTTCACATAACTTTTATTTGTTAGATTTCGAAATATTTTTAGAATTTATAATCTAATACAGTTTTGTAAAGAACAATCTAATTGAATACTCTGAATATTTAAATCCAAATAAAGATAAAATTAAATTGAATTCTCTGAAATATTCAATCCAAATAAAGATAAACTTAACTTGAATACTCTAAAATATTCAATCGAAATAGAAATCAAAAGAAAGGATTGGAAGGAATAAATCTACTTAAACCAGATAGTTTGTGAACCTGGATATTTATATTAGAGATCTAAATTAAATATTTTCTTAGATTTGAAACTCGATGAAGGTCTTTGGATCCCTCTAGATATATTTTGTAAAATAGATATTGTAAGGGAAATACTACTACTTCTAAATGATATGCATAACTCAGTAAATTTTAGCATGAGTTTTCTAAGACTAAAATAGAGTGTCACAAGCACATTAGATCTCACTGAAAAAGAAAGAAATAAAGGAAATGTACATGTCATTGATCCAACAATTATAACACGCTTTGATTTGAAATCAGACATTTTCAACTCCTCTACCAGCAACTGGGATAGCAGAAAGTGGCCCAGATGATTTGTACCCACACTCAATTCAAAACCATCAACTGTGAATGTAGGTACCTTGGCAGTGGGTAAATAAACTGCAGCATTACAAACCAACAAATCCAGTGGCCTTCCAAAGCACCTAAAGTTATCAACAAACTGTCTTACACTTTCAAGAGAAGCCAAATCCAAATGCATGACAGTGTAATTCTCTCTAGTAATTCCAGCAGTTTGGGTCATTCTCTCTGCCTTGAGGAAATCTCTGCATGCCATAATAATATGCCATTCCCCACTCTCCCCAAGAGCTTTGGCATTAGCAAGCCCTAAACCAGAGGATGCACCTGTTATGATAACATTACCTTTTCTATTTGTCTTTTTACTTGCTGAAGCTTCCTTTCTTTCCATTGGTGCGACCACAGTCTCTGCGCTTATCCTAGGAACATTAGTATTTATGCTGGTAAATTAATGATACAAATGCACGTTAATCAACCAACTATTTTCTCCTGATCCAAATCCCCTGTGTAGATTGTAAGCCGCTGGGCTTCCATCCAAACAAACTGCACTAAACCATGAACTTGAGTAAAGTACAAATAACAAGCATGATTTGAATGAATCTTAGAAGATAAGCATAGGTTAAGCTAAATTCTTAAAATTGTGATATTAATCTGTTACTCTCTTCACTTGGCTAAAAAGAGCTCCCCCAAGGGCCAAAACAAGGAGAAACCCATAACAGAGAGCATGCATAAGGAAATAACAATGACAATCCTAGAAAACAGTGGATAGAACAAGTTCAGGAATAAATGCCTTGCCTCCACGTTAATCAGCTAGCAAGTTGGTAGCAAGTTGCCTACAATAGACCCATGCATATTGTCCATGGCTTTAATATGTTGTCCTGGCCACTATTTAGGCATCTTAACTATGAAGCTTTAACTTCAAATTTATCTTAGATCTATTATTGGCTCATATCTACTCAAAACTCATCCTTATTGGCTCATATCTACTCAAAACACGTCCTTATTAAGTTGCAACAGCTGGAACGCAGAAACAGATTTTTCATGAGCCAATGTAACGTGCAATTGTCAGATATTCTGAGTGAAAGGTGTAATTATTGATCAAAATGTTTTAGTGGCGGGAAAAGAAAACGTTCTTTCGAACGTGGTGGTCTCTTTATTTCCTTTATTCCTCATTTGTGATGGGCCAAATCTAGGTGCATAAGTCTCTCTCAAACAACTTCTTTATGTAAAGTGCTAAGTACATTTATTGAACATTAAGAAGTAAATTTATTGAACATAAAGAAAAGTTTAGGAAGTAGATTTATTTTAATTTTTTAATTTGATTTGATTTGTAAATTAGTTAGTTTTGTTTAATTTTAAAAAAAATTAAAAACTTATTTATTTTTAAATATAAGAATTTATTTATTCCAAAAATGTTATTTTATCAATTTAATGTCAATGTTGTATCCTAATAGCTCAAATTCTACCACACTATAGTGAACAAACTAGATACAATTTTTTTAAAAGAGTTTTGAAAGATGTATATCTATATAGGAAACGTATTTATACATCTAACTCAAAACCACATATAAACAATTTTGATTATTCTAAAAGACCTAATAATGATTCATTTGGATTATTTTTCATGTGCAGATATTATAGTGCACATGTTTTGTTGAAGATTTTTTCTCTTTAATGATACTTTTTGTTCATGATATTCTAAGTTTCACATTTCTGAAGATGTGTTTTACCAAATATTTTTTTTGTTAAATGTCTTTTACATCTAACTCAAAACCACATATAAAAAATTTTAATTATTCTAAGTTACTTCTATAGGCTTATGGGAATTTGTTACTTTCATATTTTTTATTTATACAAATTTCTTTCATGAATGCTCAAATGTTAGGAAAACAATCTACCACTAAGTTATGCAAAAAATTGCACTACTAAGTTACATGTATTTAAGATGAAAAAAATAGTTGAATTCAAATTATGTCACGAAATCCATTGTTATTTGAATTACTTAATTTAAATTTTATTTTGAGACTTTGAATAATAATTACAGTTTCATTTTAATAAATTGAAGAAATATTATTTTCCTATGTTTTGTACAACATTCTTTCTAACACCATCAACATTTTTATGATTTAGTTTTTTATATTCAACATAGTCATTAGCTTTAACTTAACTAAGATTTACATACAAATTATCCATAATTTTTATATATTAAAATTTAGATTAATTTACAAAAACTAACTTTTCAAGAAATAACTATAGCTTCATCCATGATTTTAAGAAAAAACATCAGTTTTACATATAGCCATATTTTTTTCAATCACAGACATCATTAATTTTTAACTTACATATACCTAATAATGGTCCACTTCGGCTCTCTTTAACTTCTCATGTAGTTCTATAGGAATCGTAATTATACATCTAACTCAAAACTACATATAAACAATTTTAACTATTCTTTTATATTTGTTTTCAGAAAATGACAACAAATCTTACTGAGAATGCTATTTCCTCAATGCTCTCAGGGAAAATTCATATTCAACCATTTCTACAAATCGTTGAACTTGAACGTATTGCATTAATGCAAAGTTCAATAGTACGATATCGCACCGCCATCTCTAATGGCACACATATGAAGTGCCTTATGCTTCCAATAACTTGCAATGACCTCGTTGAAGTTACAACAAAAAATCCACACCTGAAATTTTTCTAACTCCGTATGAGCTCATTAACACTCATACATACCTCCTCCGCAAGTCTTACAACCTTTACTCCTCATGTCACCTAAAACAAAGAGGAAATTCAAAATCTCGCTAAGCTCTCAAAAGCAGGTAACATGAAGTCACCGTGTCTTAGTCAGAGTTTGTAATACATCGCTTTACTCAGTTCTAATATGCGCTTTTCCTTTGGTAAATGCCTGTGTACCCTCCTCAAAGTCAAAAAGGCGAGAAAGTAAAGTCAAAAAAGTGGTTTGAGGTCAATTCTAGAAGGTTCTAGATGAGATTTTTTGGGGATGAGTACGCTTTGATAAGGTGCATGTATCCCTCACCTTAAGGAACTAATCCCTTGATGTGAGGAGTCTATCCCTTTGAAGGAGGATTCTATCCCTTCAAAGGTGGAATCCTAACCTCCTCATCTGCTTTATAAAAGGAGGCATTGGGTAGCCTCAAAGGGTTAGATTTTGGATATTGAGAATTAGAGTTCAAGCTTTATGCGTGATTGAGTTGAAGTGTTGTTGAGATTTAGACTTCTTTCTGCTGAGATTTTGAGAGGAAAGATCACATACCTCTTTGTGCTCCTAGAGGAAGAGTGCAAGACTTATCAAAGTAGAGGAGACTCCTGCTTCGGACCCCGGGAAGGCCTTTCGAACATCAAGGCTAAGGTTATAAGGTTCTTCTATATATTTTAAGATTAATACAATCAAGTTCTATTTTTCTCAATAAATTATCGTTCGATTGTTTATTTCAATAAGCTGTCGTTTGATCGTTTATTTCATAGATTCCTTGATCACTATGATAGGTATTTTTTATGATTATTTTTTATACAGGTGCTATTTAATATTTGCTTGTTTGTGATTGCAGGTCAACAAAAGATGACACTTTCTTGTTTCTTGCGATGAAAGAACTCTTAACAAACGGGGAAGGATTATTGTTGCTGATGAAGCACTACGACCGCAACAAGATCTCTAGTTCACCGTAGGGATCGACACCTTCATAGCATTTATTTGTAAAACGAATATATTTAGAGAAAGATGTTTTCATGCTGTTTTTTTGTTTGATTGTCTTCTCGATTGACTAGTTAGATCGATCTTGTTCCAAGAACGATTTATCCAAATAATAATACTAGCAAGCTTGC
>JAXQQM020081040.1:0-17450 GCA_034641835.2 Pinus albicaulis | reverse complement strand
TAAGTGGTTTAGCTAGTTACAAATTATGGATGACCAATTAGAAGGTCAGTGAATTAAATATAATTTAATTCACATGTAGTGATCAATAAAATAACTGATAATTCACTATAAATAGTTGTTGCATGTCGGTTCAAAGGAATAGCCAGATGAGATTGGATTTAAAGGGAAGTATACTATTATTTTTATAATTAGAAAATTGTACAGGTCATGCATGAGGCCATCAGGATGCCTTGGATGTATTGTGCAATCAAATAGTGGGAATTTCCTAATTAATAGGGGCTTGATTCCCTCGTGAAGGTGTATGCAAGGTTGAACAACCCAAAGGAAATAGATTGGTTAAGTATTGGACCAATACTTCTGGAATAAAAGTGAGACAATAAAAGAGAGTGCAGAGAGATCTCAAGCCTGAGAGAAGCATTGTATTGTTTCATGTTCCTCACCTAATGCAATATACATATATCGGGGTTTTTAGTTGAAGATTTCCCCAGATACATATTTTTGTTGTGCGATTGAAATTATTTCTCTTTCTTGTTAATGTGATAGTGAGATCGTAATTGGTTTCCAAAAATTTCTAGAATAGATTCATTTGATTTTTTTAGCTTATTACAAGATCAGTTGAATCTATATTTGTTTTCTACACATCTACTTACTTCGGTATGAATGGATGATATAGCCTACATATGGAATGTTTAGAATGAATTGTGCTAAAACAAGGTTCATATGATAAACTATCATATTTTAGCCATAAAATATATTAAGTGGTAAAAGAATTGACTTCATATTCTCACCCCTGGATATGAAAAAAACTACTAGACTGGCATATGTGGAGACTCGTTGCTAGGTACAAGTGTTTTCTAACGACCAAATATTAAGTCTTTTAAATTTTCATCAACATGAGATCGATTTGTTTTTGTCTAATGGCTTAAAGGGTGATTTAAGGATTTGGGACATTAGAGCCAACAAGGTGGTCCATGAATACTTGAGAAGCCTTGGTCCAACATTGGATATAGACTTTAGCTATGATGGGAAGAATTTTGCATAGGATCTTGTGATATTTTCAATACAAATTCTAGTGAGAATTATATTGTTTCTTCATAGATTTGGGCTCAAGTTCCTTTATCACATCAAAGATAAGATGCTTGATTTTCCCATATATAGGATCATATTTTTCTTATCTTCATCCATGCGAACATTCTAGAAACATATTCATCCTCTCGCTTTGTATGGAATAAGAGGGAATTGAAAATGAGACTTCTAGTTTAAAGCCATGTCAATCAATCATGCACAACAGAGCCTAAGAAACAATGCTACCATATTCTTACCTTGTACCTAAAATGGGGGGATTTATTATTAGCTACCAGTTTTCAGGAGCCTCAACAACAACCAAACTAGAGCCTCAAGCATGAACTAGAATCAATGTTGTAGCTAGAGTTAAAGTCCTAAGCATGATTTGTTTTTCGATTGTCTTCAAACTAACATTTGTTTGTGGTTATCTTCAAATCACCACATGTAAGAACTTCCTATAAGTAGAATACAATAGAATTTTTCCAAATATGGAGATGTTCCACGTATCATTATGCAATGGAGCCAAGTTGAACTAGCTTTTGGTCAACTTCAAACCACCATTTTCAATAGATTTTGGTTATCTCTAAACCATTATTATGGAGCACTTCCACTTTGAAAAAGACTTCAACTTCTATCTAGATTGAGAATTGTTCTAGGAACTTCTTCAATGTTTAGTTCTAGACTTGGTGGTTAGCCTTAAACCATTACCATCATCTACCTCATATAGATTTTGGTCTTCCTTAATCCACCATTTCAAAGACCACATTTAACCATTGGCTACCCAGAATTTTTGTATCTTAACTCTCTTCTTGAACTCATATACACCCCTTTAGATTAAGGGTGGAATGTTGGATACCTAATATATTTGGCTTATGGTGTTGAATGTGAATTACCACTGGGAATCAATAGACCTTGGAAGTTGAATCTGATGATATGAATAATGTATTTATATTTGTATAACCTTTATTGAAAAATAGTTTCATGTTTGTCTTTCTTTATGGTCTACACATTGCAACACTTCTTGATGTAATGTAAAATCTAAGTGTGTTTAATGATTAAAGTATGCATATTTTTGAAAGAGATAGTAGGTCAAGAAATCTATGGACTATAAGGTGTGTAAAATTTCCTAAACTTTAACAGTAAAAATAATGATGTTAAGATATATATTTAACTTAAATAGTTTTTGTAGTCCTTTGTTTCACAAAAGAGTCTCATACACCACTTAGATATCATGTTTTCTTGGCATCCTACCATGCAGTCATGTTCAGAGCCTACATCCAGGATGATAAATAATTTACATGGTGTTGTCCCTTCAACAGTTTTGAATGAACCCATGAATCTGTCAACATTCACTATAGTAGTGTTATGGGTAATGTGGTGCATTATTTTGCATGTTGAGTAGTCCTCTCCTGCTCATTCTCCTTTACTATTGATTTATGTCCACATTTAATCTCCCATATTCATGGTCCTCACTAATTTTAAGGCTTTTGAGTTGAGGCTACTATAGGTGATGGATTTTTTTGTATGTATATGAATTTGATGGGGAAAGCATATGTGTTCACGACCACAAGCCATCAACATCACCATTAGCAAATGGATGCGAGAAGCGGAGAAAAATATGGAGAAAAATCAATCCAATTCCTTTTCATGTCTATATTTAGCAAGTATTCCTCCTCTTACATGTGGGCGATATGTCTAAAAGAGAGAGAGAGAGTAGCACAAAAATCTCGTAATATCCCATCCAAAATCAACCCATCACATGTTCTTGGAAGTAGTTGTGATTCAATGTTTCCCTCTAATTACGTTGTAAGGAATTCCCTTTAAGAAAAACTCCCCTAGCTTCCACTGTGTACCTATCTACACCATCATGTTAGATGTTATATAATTAAAATGTTTTAGGCCATTCCATCCACAACCTTCTTCATTTACGCAACTAAATACCTAATAACTAACTTACTAATCCCTATGAATCTTTCTTCCACCACACTATGATATACAAGGTCGAGGACCATAATAGCAAAACTAATAGTAATAGAAAATCATTGATTCATCCCTTGCTAGTCTCTGTTGGGAGCCTGATCCAAATGTTGAGCGTGATATCCCTTGCAATTCATTTGATCTGCATAGTAAAACAAATTCTAAGAAAACAATTGACATGAGACCATCTGGATGGCCTTTCATCGGCAACCTTACAACATGTACTAAAACTTGCACCATCATTGTTGTTGTTGTTAACGTCAATCATTTTCCGAGGATTCTCGGGAATGCCTTGATGCTATTGTTAACTTTAATCATTTTCGAAGAATTCCGGGGAATGCGTTCCAGAAATGGAATAACATGCTCATCAATGAAAGTTCCTTTACCTTTACCTGCACATTTGAAAAAAAATACTTTTCCTACATATATATTATGTTGAGTGTTGAGTGTATAGAACTCGGAGGGAGACTGTAATGGCTAAATGTTGTTAGGAGAAATTTGAACCCAATACCATATCTTTCTTCAGAAATCATCATCATCTTCATAGCTAAAATCACCCTTTACCAAATTCTTTATCAATTCTTTACCAACTATAAGTTCCATGGAAACCATTTTCAATTCCTCGACAGTGGTCATTGTTTCCATTTCCATTTCCTCCGCAACCCTCCATTTTGGGTGCAAATATTATTTCTCTATAATACTGCAAATCTTCTCTCTGATTTTATGAGGATTTCTATATTTGCTTTTTATATTAACTTTTTTTTTAAGCTTTTTTTTTTTTTGCCTTCTTTCTTTTTTGGTAATGTAGTATATTTATTTTTCACATTAGATTTTGTTTTCAAGCCTTTTAATCCTTCCTGCTTTTATCTGGGTTCAAATACTACCTTCTGATTTTGTAGTAGCAAGTTTATCTTTGTCCAATTTAATTTTTTAATTTTAATTTTTTCTTCTTTTCACACTCGGCATCGAATCTTTTTTTTTAACTCATAAATTTTTATATGTTGGGTCTTTTTTATTTTTAAATCAACAATTTTTATAAGTTAATTTTTTAATTTTAGCTAGACGACTTAATTTACTTTTTTCTTCGTTTACATATAAATATATATATATATATATATATATATATATATATATATATATATATATATATATATATTTATTTGAATTATATCTTTTTTTTTGTCTTTATTAAAATGTTACACAGGGTTAATTTTATTAAAAAATCTTATTTTTTTAACCACTATGTTGTTATTTTTATCAAACTATTGTTTAGAAATTAGTTTATCCCTGTAAATTTATAAGAGGATCTGTGATAACTACCGTCATTGAAAAAATTTCCAGAGATTTCATCATTGTTTTATTAAATTGTTTAGAAAATAGTTTAAAGATATAAATTCATGGTTCATATACAAATATTAATAATGATTTGCAGTTAGTATAGTTTTATGTTAATTCTAAAATTTATTAAATATGCAAGTAAATATAAAAAGCTTAAGTTTATATGAACAATTTGTTAAGAAAAATAGTTATGCCTCCCAGACATTGGAGGTTTAATAAATATGAGCACTTTTCAAAAATTATTTTAGAATATGAGGATTCTCTAAATCCCGAGATTTCATCTTAAACATGTTATTTCTTTACAACATTGCTTTCCCAATTAAATAATTACAAGTCTCTCTCAACTTGGGGCACATCTTTTATATATATATATCATAAAAAAATCACCCATACAATATGATGTAAAGAGAGTAATAAATTACTAAGTAACTCAAAAAAATAAAAAAATTACACAACTATATAGTAAATTTATCAGGTGAGATGGTTTTTAGCATTAATTTATTTTTAAAAAAATTTGGACTTTTTGAAAATGGTTTTTTACCCTATAAATATAAATTTCAAAAATTTTACCCATAAAAATATCAATTAGGAAGAAACCATTTGGCCTCCCAATAAACTTTGGATTGTTTATTCTATTGAGAGATGAAATTTCCATAAATTTTCAAGTAAAATTGAGGGATATAGTTTGGGAGTGACAAGGTAGGTAAGAAGAAACCATTGGGCCTCCCAATAAACTTTGGATTGTTCATTCTATTGAGAGATGAAATCTCCATGAATTTTCTAGTAAAATTGATTGACTCGCTTACATTAAATCTAAGCTTTCAATAATAGTCTAATAATAGTGTTGGTGTGAAACCAACGTCCAAAACAAGTTGAGTTGCCTCTAGTTTATAACTAACGTACTCACAATATCTCATATGTTCTTCACTGTTATTTTTTGTTCGAATAAATTTAGAAACGTCTTTAGTCAGAAGCTTTACTCATAGTTCCAATCTTTTTTAATTAATAAATTGAACAAACTAACTAACCACCATCTTACTACTAACATCAGTTTATAAATAAGACAGATATGTATTGTGACGACCATATCAGTCAATTTCATTAGAAAATTCATGGAAATTTCATCCTTCAATTGAATAAATAAAAATATTTTAGAATACAACTATGCTATCTTTTAGATAAAAAATTAAATTATAAATTATTAATAAGTTGAGTTACTAACTTATTAATAAGTTGAGTTACTTTTTTTTCAGAAAATTTTATTTTTGTTTCGTTGAAGGTGACATATCGACTTACAATAAATTTACCATTGGATAAAATATAATATCCCTTCTTCGCCTCGGAATATCTAATCACCATACACTTCATACTTCTTGACTCTAGCTTACTTCTCTTTTCCTTAGGATGTAAAGCATAACAAAATGAACCAAAAACTTGAAGATGTTTAAATTTTGGTTTGAAACCATACCATGCTTCATATGATGTGATTCCATCCAAATAAATATTGGGAGATCAATTTCTTAAGTAAAGAATAGTATGTATTACTTTAGCCTAGTAGAAGGAACTTAACCCTTTGAAAATTAACATTGATATCGCCTTTGCTAACAAATTTCTATTCATTTTATGTTACTCCATTCAATTGTGGAGTATAAGTTTTGTGAATTTCCTTAAAATCCCCTTATCTCTACAACAATTTTGGAATTGATTTGAAGTGAATTCCCCTACATTATCTATCATCAATGTTCCTATATTTTCCTTGGTTTTTTTTTTAATGAGATTACGAAAAGACTTTTTTTTTTTTTTTTACTTTTCCTATAAAAAGTACACCCATGTAATTCAACTAAAATCATCAATGAAAAATACAAAATATTCATATCCTCAGAGGGAATGCTATAGAGGTACAAAAATATTATGGTTGCCTTAGGACCATCTGGATGGCCTATCATCGACAACCTTAAAGCCTATGATTGAGCCTGGAAAAGGAGCATGAAACTGCATTGTGTAATGGAGGAGGGAATGACGATTTTCTGAGTATGCTTTAGTATCTTAGAAATGGCACTTATGAAAAATTAGGGAAGATCACAAATGATTATATTAAGGTCATTTGTAGGTGAGTCATAATAAATTATTTGAATTGAGTTGCATGAAAAATACTCAACTTCAGGCTCTGTTCTGATCTCACAGATTTCAATCTTTAGTTGTGTATTTCTCTTGACGGTTGCTAATTTCAATTTTTATAATTTTAATTTTTACTAAAATAAATAAAAATAAAACCAATGTTTTGATGATATATATTCAGGTACCATATATTACAGACGAATAACAAAGTAGTTACAACCATTTTAAAAAGTATTAATATCCATTTTATGTTCTTGAGAAAACATAATATACTTTGATTGATTTTGACCAAAAATTATTTTGTCATATTAGTAAGAATTTTTTGTTTTGTCCTTATTAATCTTAAGGTTTTTCTCCATCCCCCTCGAGAGTTGGGGAGCTTGCACGAGAATTCGTTAGTGAAGGTGGAGCAAGGGTTTCTGAGCATATATATCTCAAAGGACCACAAACTCAAAATGTTTGAGCAAGCAATGAATGATCTTCAATTCTTGGTTGATTGGTTGATGTATATATGAAAAAAGGAAAAGACATATTAACATTACGAGGTCACAGCATAGGACCTCAATTTTCACAAATCCAACCCCGTCAGAACCATCCTTGTAACTGTGTTTTTTTTCGAAGCTACAAAAGTGGGAAAATAGGTTTTCAAAGAAAAATTGGATGTGTTGCACTAGGGGTTAAGGTTCTCCACATGGTGAGCAGACATGATGTGGTTCCCAAGATGCTTGAGATCGTCTTAAACGAAGGGATGGAAATATTTAGGAAATTCATTAATCCCATGCTTGACCTTCTCCCCTGGATATATACGCACATTTGGCTAAAACTCCAATTGGATCATTGACATTCGCCTTCTCTGAAATTAAAACTTGACCCTGCGCACTAGTAACATATGGAGGGATATCTTATTTGTTACGTGGGTTTGAGAGCTCATCTTCCCCGATCTGACTAAATTCCAAGTGAGATTTGGTGTTGGTGCACAAAGCGTTCGACATGTTGAGGTCAAATTTGATGATGTCAGGAAAATGGTACCATGTTGAGAGCAGGGGCCTCATTCGTAAATTTTATGGAAGATGGGTACTGTTAGGGTACTATAATAATAGGGTTCATAATTTTGAATTGACCATGTAAGCCTTGTAATATTGCACATACCTTTTCTTTCTACAAATTTATTCCCATATTTAAAAAATGAAAAGATGGTATGTCCTAAAAGAAAAATCAAAGGACTAAAATAAAGAGATCAAAAAATAATATAAAATATGAACCCCACAAAAGGAAACAACAATAAATTCTGAAAGTGTTGCACATTCAAATTCCACTACTCTTAGTTTAGTTAGTTTTTCAAATAAAATTGTGTGCAGCTTGTCCAAAATGCCACAATTCATGATAATCATACAATTTAATCTTGATTATTCATGCTTTAAATTTCATGTTATACTAGTTAGTGAATAAAGATCTGGGCAAGCCATTTAATCTTGGTAGACTGGTAGTTAGGTAGAGAATAAATGAGCTCATTAGTTTTATCTGAGAAATTGGAAGTTATAATGTTAGAAGTAGATTAGTTTTCTTATTAAAAGAAAAATAAAAGGGTCTGCAAGCTCAGATACACCCAATAAAGGAAGTAAAAATGTTAGGGTAAATAAATGGTAGGTAGAATACTTTCACAAGTTATGGAGAACATCATTTTGGTTTATCTTATTCTTACCCTTTTTCCTTCCTAAAATCCCTTTCCTAGCATAAAACCCATTTTCATTATTAAAATTCCCTTTCCCTTTACTAACCCCATCTTTCAAATAAAACTTGGAAAAACCCACTTTTTCATAGTTTTGAGCATTTAATATATCTTGGGTTCATTTCATTTAAAATCCTTCCCCAATGTCATATTAATAACCCCTCTGCTATTATATTTTAGAAACCCATTTATATCATTTTAACCCATAGTTTTATATAATGTATTCAGCTTCCTGTTCAGTAACTCACACTACCCCTCTCCCCTGGCTAAGCCCCCACATTATGTTCTAACCCTTCCTTTGTATCCCCATTAACTCATATATATATATATATATATATATATATATATCAACTCATTATACCCATTCACATATAAAACCTGGGTCCCACTTATTTTGAAACCCCAACAGTTGATCAACCATCTGATCTCTATTGTTAGATCCAATGGCTCCCATGCCCTTTCGCATTCCCCGCATATCCGACATTTAAAACCATGAGGAGTTGTGAAATGGGTGGTTTTGCACCTCCACTCCCCTGCCACATAGCAATTCCATGTGATATCCTACTTCTCTAGCATAAATTGCAAAACCGTTGTTAACCTGTGTGATAGACCATTCATGAAACCACTCCCGCACTAGGCAAAAAACCACAAAGTTTTATGAAAAATGAAATTTTTCTATTTACATTTATTCTCCTGTCTCCATTTAAATTACGAAAATAAAGCCAGTTCTAAAGCAGAATTGAAACCCCTCCACAGTCCAGACTCCTTCCATGGACCTTCCCTGTTCCTTGAAGCCATATCGCCTCCCTACAAAACTGTGTTTTCATTAATGCTTCTTTTATTTTGCAGGTTATATGCAGAACATGAACTTAGATAAACAATTTTGACACTAGTTCCAAAACCTGTTTCATCTAGAATCTTAGCAATCGAATTCAAAGTCTTCCTTTAGCAGAAGATTATGTGTAGCAATACAACAGAAAAAACCATTTACACAGAGACAGTGATGGTTAAGCAAATATGAAAACATTTACCTCAACAACAAAGAAGGACACATTTTACATGAATTTACAAATGAATTTTAGTAAAATCCATTTTGACTAAAAACAAAGAAACACGGGAAAGTCAATGGGATTTACTACAGATGAAAGGCAGAAAAAGAAAACACAGGTGAAAGATTAAACAGATGAAAGAAAGAGGAAGAAGACAATGTGAGAGATAAACTAACATGAAAGAAATAAATAGGTAACATCAATCGAATAAAACAGGGACAACTTTCAGTTAGTTGAAAGGTTTCACTACCTTCTTGCATCCAGATATTTTAATTTCCTAGAATAAATCCTAAGTAGTTTTAGTATATTTTTTAAAGTTTTTGTATAAATACTTCATCCATCTAAAGTATTAAGTATTGATTCCTGGACATTTCTATAGTTGAACTCATCTACAACCTGATGGTTTACTGAACTTTTTCCAGTTGATAGACAAGACAAATAATAGAAGCATTTTTTTACAGGATTCATGTGTTAGGCTAAACTAGTGATGTACATTTCAATTTTTCATGTTCATTTTCTTACATATTCCATAAACTTGCATGTTTTCCAAATTTAAATGTTATAACACAAATATTATTGTAGAATTTGTTTAAGTACACTCTATTCTGAACTATTGTGCATTTTAATGTTTTCCTCTCATATCCGGATCTGAGAATCCTTAATTTCTCTCCCATCACGATTGACCCCTTTCACCTTCTTCCTTATCTGTTTTAAGGAATCCTTAAATGCTCCCTGATCCCAATTGAAATTCACTTCACCATTCAGCCTAAAAGATCTGATTTTGCTTAGCTACATTTCCCTGTAACACTGCTTTTATCATTTCTTTCTATTGTGTTTTCTTGATATATTGACTTCATAGCCCAATGGAAAATAGACAGTCATCTATCCATCTAAATAAGTAATTCCACCAACAAATCAAAATAAACCAAATCAATCATAATTAACTAGCCTAAAATCAATTAACTCAACAAAGCTAAATCATTAAGAGAGAGCCCTCTCTAAGCATTAGTAAGGCAAGGTCCTGATCTCAAAAGTAGGGTTGTTGTTACCTCATTGATTCTTTCTTTAGCCTTGAGAAATTACTAAGTGATAATAGGTACAACCTGAACGAGATCCCAAGGATGTCCCATCTCATAACCATGTACTATAAGAGTCAGTCCAAGATTCTCTAGGTTTAAATTTTCCCATATAAATGGGTGGAGATCAATGTGTGAAAGTTATACCTTGTTGATCACATCAACATATATTTCCAGTGTAACTTAAATTTGATCTATTTGACTAACTCAATTATGATGAAGAGTTTTGCGAGGGTTTGATAAATAAATTGTTGAAATAGTGACATCATAACAATTCACATAAATATATGTGAGTAAAAGAAAGTGAATCATGTAAATATTTAAATATGAGGATTTATTTCACTATGTTTCAATTTTTTTAAGAGAATAAGAAAGCATATGAAATATTATTTTTAGAAAATAAAATGATTTACATCTGTATAGTAATTATGTGGCCAATGTAGCCCAAAAGGATGTCTTAATTTTTTTTCCTTATCTTTGGTTTTTAAAAGGCCTAAAATATTTGTTCATGTTTTATGAATTGTTGTTACGGTTATTATCATCAAAGCGAAGTGTGCGAATTATGGAAGTCCCTTACTTGATCAAATTAGTTGTTGAAAGGATTTGCGGAATATCTTGCTCCATATTCAATTGATAGGTATTACTGAAACCTCCCAGAAAAGAATTGACTTGATATGCAGACATTCAACATTCTCAGGTACATGGGCAGGGTACATAGGTTATCCTTTTTGAAACTGTAACCTCTTTGAAACTGTTCGGCCATGATAGATATTGATTCGACGATATGGAAGATATTGAAAAGTGATTCCCTCACGACAACAAAGCTCTCACACTTCGAAGAAGCGTTAGAAGAATAGGAAACGAGGGCAGAGGCCCGGGCAGCGAGTAGAAATAGAGGTAGTCGGAGCAGAGCCCGTTTCCTCAGCAGAAGCAATTGATAATGCCAATTATTCAGTTGACCAATTTGACCTTGAAGAAATAGATTCATTTGATCCATATCCAGTAGCAGAGCTATCATTCGACCTCTTTTCCCGAGCAAAAGTACCAGTTTCGACCTCTTTTCCCGAGCAAAAGTACCAGTTTGAGTGCCACCGCGCCTAGCGTACTTGTTACTTCGAGATCCATGGCCCATCCATTTGGAATTTGGACACTTCCTAAAGGTAAGGCTAGCAACAATGCTCAGTCCTCATTTATATTGTTATACATGACTTATAGATTGATTTATCAGTCCATGGTTCTAAGATGCCCCAGTCCATTGATTTTCTCCTGTTGGGTGGTTCAATTATCAATTGTTTATGCCCCTTGAGGCCCAATAAATGATTCTTAGTTTGAAATGTTTTCATTTCAAGAAGGATATAGGGTATCTCGAGGACTAGAAATCTAGTGTTGAGCTCAAATTTTAGCGACTGTTCCTGTTCTTTTGCTTTGAGTTGTACTCTCATATTTTTCTTGTAAGGTCCAGAAAGTGATATTGTGGTAATGCTTTTTTTAAATTTGCAGTGTTTCTTTATGTGAGCCAGTGAATTCAATGTCTTTTGGGTTTTTGCAGGACTGAATTCATTACAATGGAAGAATCAGTGCTGCCATGCAAATGGCCTTACGAAGAAGCATCATATGGTGAATTCGGCAAGAAAAACGAAGCTATGAAGAAATGGGTTGATCCAGTTCAAGGCCTCACTAATGCTCGCTATGATTTTTTGAGCATGGAGGTGTGAACATGTCCATAGAAGCCTCGGCTACCTTTACAGTCATGGAGCCTGAGACCATGAAAAGGATGTTTAGTGGAGAGCTCGGCCCAGAACGTGATTTCTACCTATACAGTCGACTTTCAATCCAACTGTGTTGAATCTGGGCAGGCAGATTGCTGCTCTAAATGGAACTGAAGCGACCTACTATACTTCCAGTGGCATGTCTGCAATATCGTCTGTTTTAACACAGTTGTGTAGCTATGGAGACCATGTTGTGGCCTCTAGTTGTTTTTATGGAGGCACCCATGCTCTGTTAGCACATTTTCTCCCAATGGACTGTGGAGTTTCAACAACTTTTGTTGATATACACAGGCTTGAGGATGTGAAAAATGCCATAACACCATCTACAAAAGTTTTATATTTTGAGTCCATGTCAAACCCAACTCTAGCAGTTGCAGACATACCATCTCTGTCTGCCATTTCCCATGAGAAAAATGTCAAGGTGGTGGTTGATAACACCTTTTCCCCTGCGATCTTATATCCCGCAAAGTTTGGTGCTGATGTTATTATTCACAGTATTTCAAAATATATCAGTGGGGGTGCTGATGTCATAGCAGGAGCAATATGTGGGTCAGCAGATTTTATAAATTCCATGATGGATCTCCATCAGGGAGCCTTGATGCTCTTGGGGCCGATGATGAATCCAAAAATGGCATTTGAGATCTCTGAGAGACTCCCCTACTTGGGATTAAGGATGAAGGAGCATTGTCACAGATCATATACATATGCAAGCAGAATGAAGTACACCCTCAGTATATTCTTTTAAAGTCCATGGTGAACATTGGGTATGGGTTGGAGGGATGTTGTGTGTGGACATGGAGAGTGAGGAGAGGACGAACATGCTAATGCACCACCTGCAGAATTATACACAGTTTGGGCTCATGGCAGTGAGTTTGGGTTACTATGAGACATTGATGTCATGCTCTGGAAGCAGCACTAGCAGTGAGATGAATGAGGAAGAGAAGGAATTAGCAGGGATCTCTCCTGGTTTGATTCGTATGTCAATCGGTTACGGTGGTACTCTTGAGTAGAGATGGAGCCAATTTGAGAATGCCCTTACTAGTATGACTGATGTCCTGTCTTCTAAACAAATGTATGTATATGCAACTTTAGATTTCATTCATCAGTGTTAATCTATAATAAGTGTGATGTTTGCTACAGTTAGATAATTTAATTGTGGCAGATTTATTTCTCTGTACATGTCCTCTTATTACTGTTTCTTCTGCTTTGTCTTGTAATTATATCAGCCGTAATTATATCAGCCACATGATACCTGACATGTTGAAAATATAATCTCTGTACATATATTATATCTTATCACTGTTCTTTTTTTGTCTTTTGTCTTTGTAATATATGAAGCACATGATTCCTGACAGTCGGAAAGCATAGATCATATCATTAAATTGTTATGGATCTCTTGATAATGATAAGGTATTAAATTTGTTTGTTCAAGATAAATGTATTTCTGAAATGTTTCTTTAAAGGTGCCCACCTATAAAATTGAAGGCCCAATATCCCTGGAGAATACATATTGAATATGCACAGACTATGGTCTGGTGAGGCTGGAGTGGTATCGTCATAAGATATGTCTGGAAAAAGCAAGACAAGTCCAAAAATAAGTCATGTCATTTTATAAACATATCAAATCATTGAAGAGTAGCAAGTGCAGTAAAGGCAACAGGAGGGGAGGCAGTTGGATAGCCGGTTGGAGTTGGATCTGTATATGTTACTGAAAATGCAGATCATCCAGTCCCGGATTTAGTGGACCCATAAGCACAAGCTTCAGGAGTTTCAGTTCCAGCTTCCATACCAATTGATCGAGTTGTTTACCTTCAATCAGTCTACAATGGAACCATAAAGTACTTTGTCCATGCAGGGCAGATCAACTAGTAAGTGATGATTTCAAACTGTCCTCCCAACTTTCAGTGAGCAGTCTTAGTGTATCCTTTCCACTGTAATAAAGACAACGTTACATGCCTCCCCTAAGTGTTGGAGAGGTTAAAAAACCACATTATTAAGCTGTAACAGCTTCTTCTTCCATTTCAATAAGTTGTCCTTGCTGCACTGCAGTGTGGAAATGATGCAAGGTCTTGTAGATAAATTCTTGACCTTCGTTGATAGGTGTTCACCCTCATATTGGCATAGTTTGTCAATGTACGATTATGTAGGTTCTAATATTTACAACTTTATGTAAATATTTCGGCTTCAGTGTCCACGAGTTTTTGACATACAGAATGTTTTTAAAATGTAGATATGCATTTAGCCATCGATGCATTATAGATCTATCAAATTCTAACATTGTTATGCTAATTATACCAGAACCATAAAGGATTTTGTCTACAGGCTAGATCAACACAGAAAATAATGAATTCAAATTGTCCTCCCAACTTTCCAATAAGCAGAGTTAATGTATCATTTGCACTGTAACAATGACAACTTAGCCCATGCAGGGATGTGCACTTGCTCTGCAAGCTATCCACTAACAAATCTGGTAAAGTCAAAAATGTTGATTTTGCTATACATGAATGGAATGCTGAGGTTATACTTTCAGATCATTGTCAATCTCTAGTGCCTAAATTAACTGTCTTGTAATTACTCATAACTAAGATATTATATTTATAAATTTATATTTTGCTTTATAAGCATTGTGAGCAAATTTTTTAATTTACAAGCAGAGTTTTAAAAGTTACGTTGACGAATTACGGGCAATGGCAGAAGCCAGTATCCAACGTAATGTAAAGATCCGTTATATATAACCAGTGAAAGTTTTTTTCCTTAAATTTAACCTCTGGAATTTAATAATCATTTAAACAAAAAATTAAAAAAATTAATAAAAATAAATAAATAACAAATAAAGCAAATTTAGCTTGCATGACTGCCAAGTGTCTCAAGCGACCATTACCAAGGTTTAATATTTCACGACACACCATAGCCTTCACCATTTCCAATCCTTTATCACTGGAAGTGTTTGTCTGTGGTGTTCCATGAGTCACACTAACTAACGGGTACAGATTCTGCAAAGCAAGGAATGAGGCAGGGATTCGACAAAGCAAGGAAAGGGATTCTGCAAAGAAAGGAATGAAGGATGAGGCTTAAGGGAGCAGCTGCATCAATATGCTCCACGAATAACCTTACAAAGATTTTTCAGGGGCTCTACAGAAGTACGAATGGGAGACCATTAACATCAAGAGACACAAGCCGATTCTGATACCCTGCTACGATTTATGCAGAGCTTCACCATTCCTCAGAAAGTGCACTTGTATTTTATTACATTTATTTCATTTGCTAAGATGGTTTTATTTCTATTTGGCTTTTTATTTTCATAAATTTGCTTCAATGCCAAATATTTCTTCAATTTCTTCAAGAGAAAATAAATAGATACATATACAAAAATAAATAGACAGATAAAAAAGAAACAGGGGAATTAAATGAATAAATGAAATGTAAAACATAAAGTTAAGAAGATCTATTCTCTTAAATAGATACAGCGAATGAAACAGAGCGAGCAAACTTCAATTGAGGAAGCCTTACAACAACTTTACAACAGACAACTTTCAGCGTTACAACAGTAAGCTTTTGCAGCATCAACAAAGGTAAGAGCGCTGGTTTCCTGGTCATTTTCTTTGCAGTCTTCATCTAAATTGCATCAGCATCTTTTCTAGCCATCAGCATCTTTGCCAGCCATCTTGAGCCATTTTTTTAAACTGGGGCCAATAATCTAAAGAAATATAATTGCATCCGAAGAACATATAAATAACATATAAATATAATTGCATTGGAATAACTTAAATTTTTTGTTTATCTGCTGTATTTTGTTCCAGAATGGCAGGAAACCTGAGCAGAGTGAACAGAGCAGACAAAGCAGAAATTGTTGTTTACCTTCTGTATTTTGACATTTTGGCAGGAAAAAGGATCCTGAGCGGAGCAGGCAGAGCAAAATTTGTTGCCATACCTTCTGTATTTTGCTCCAGAATGGAAGGAAAAAGGATCCTGAGCAGAGCAGGCAGAGCAAAATTTGTTGCCAAACCTTCTGTATTTTGCTCCAGAATGGAAGGAAAAAGGATCCTGAGCAGAGTGAACATAGCAGACCGAGCGGAAAAAGGATCCTGAGGAGAGTGAACATAACATAGCAGACAGAGCAGATAACAGGGAAAAGATAAAAGATAACATGGAAAACAAGATCCTCTGGAAAAACACCCTCCGCTATAAGCCCAACATCTGAATCAGCAGCTACGGCTTCAGTTTCTGTTCAACTACCGGCTGCAACGTCTTCACTTTCTGTTCAAGAAATGTCTGCAATATCTGAATCAAAAACTACGTAATCAGTTTCTGTTCAACAAACTCCTGCAATATCTAAATCAGCAGCTACGCAATTAGTTTCTGTTCAACAACCAGTACCAACGGATTCACCAACGGATCCAGTTTCTCCCCAACCACCTGCAAATGTGATGCCCTCATCCCTCATCAGGCAAAACAGGTAGCTGACATTTCTCTTTTATTTAGCCTATTTTATTTTGCATCTTCTGCTGCTAGCAAGAACACAGTTGTAATACCCAAAAGCTGGTTAAAGCTGGTTATCAAATTGTATAAGTTTGAAGAGAAGTCACCGTGACCACATTGTGTACATCGCATACGGTTAGCATGCGGGGTGGTCACTAATTGGTACAGTTATGTAGTTATAAACATAAAATGTTGACGAACTAATGTCAGCATTACTTCTTTGAAACTTAAACTCTGGAGATCATTCGCCGTTTAACCTAAGTGTTCTAACAATTTACCTCGAGATAAGGCCAAATAAGACCTCAATGTTTCTTATTAGTTGAAATAACGGCAGGTGGAAGCTCATAGGTTCACGAAACGGTGAACATGATCTAGATTCAAAAGCATTTCAGAAACTTTGCGTAAATTAAGTTTATAAACTTCGGTTTGCAGCCGGGACTATTGAAAAGATACATTTCGATTACAATAGTCCATATGCATGGCAGCGAGGACAATAATAACATCATGCGAGTGCTGTAAACATCCATATCTAGTGTCACAACTATATATGTCAATAACGCATCGGAGTTTCTTTACTATGTTTTAATTTTCGAATAGAAAACACCGTAATGTAAACATAGAAAACCATTCATGTATACTAATTTCTTTTAATCCAAATCTTGCAGCTCTTTGAAGTGGCCCCGATGCGTTTTATACACATTGTCTTAATACCATTAAAGATATCAAAATAATAGTGTTGTATGAAGTGTAATTGAAGATCCATATCTTGAATTTGGAGATATATAATGTAGACAATGTTGGGTATATAAAAATAGTCATTAAGTTTATAAGTTTAAAATCACGGAAAATA
>JAXQQM020090600.1:0-37698 GCA_034641835.2 Pinus albicaulis | reverse complement strand
GGACAAGAATTCTAGGCAGAGGCAGTGGAGACTGCATGTTACTTAGTTAATAGATCACCTTCATTAGCATTGGAGGATAAGACTCCACATGAGGTATGGACTGGTAAGAAACCCTCTCTTTCACATCTAAGGGTATTTGGATGTGATGCATATGTACATGTTCCAAAGGAGAAAAGGACCAAGTTGGATAATAAATATGAAAGGTGCATCCTTATTGGGTATAAGGATGGTTTAAAGGGTTACAAGCTTTGGAACCCAGAAACAAGGAAGGTTGTGTACAACCGAGATGTGGTGTTTAGAGAGGTGAAATATGTTGTTACACATGAATTCCTACCAAAGGAACCTGAGAAGATAGAGTTTGAGCTAAAGGAGTATGAATCAGACTCTACAACAGAAGAAGATTCAGAAGAGGAAGAGCCACAAACCCCAGCTTTGAGAAGATCAGTTCGGGAAAGAAGGCAACCAGAAAGGTATAGTCCATCTTCTTTCTGTTCAGGTTTTTCCTTAACTATAATTGATGATGATCCCAAAACTGTCAGGGAGGCAGTAGATTCAGAGGATGGAAAACTCTGGAAGGAGGCCATGTTTGATGAAATGGCATCCTTGCATAAAAATGAGGCATGGGATTTGGTGGAGTTGTCAGCTGGAAGGAAGACCATCGGGAGAAAATGGGTGTTTAAGAAGAATATGAATGTAGAAGGCAAGGTGGAGAAATACAAAGCTCGGTTGGTAGCCAAAGGTTATTCCCAGGTGCCGGGAATTGATTTTGGTGATATTTTTTTTCCTATTGCCAAAGTTACTTCTATTAGATTAATTTTATTTGTTGTTGTTGCATTTGATTTTGAGATAGAACAGATGGATGTGAAGACAACATTTCTTCACGGGGATCTAGAAGAGGAGATCTACATGAAGCAACCTGAAGGCTTTATGGTGAAGGGTAAGAAAGAACTAGTATGCAAGTTGAAGAAGTCTCTGTATGGGTTAAAATAGTCACCAAGGATGTGGTATCAGAAATTTGATACCTATATACGGGGACTTGGCTTCACCAGAAGCAAGGAGGATCAATGTGTTTATTTTAAATTAATTAGTGACCGTGTTATTTATTTGGTCTTGTATGTGGATGATATGTTGTTGATTGGAAATGACAAAGAAATTATCCAAGATTTGAAGACCCAACTGTTCTCCAAATTCGACATGAAGGATCTTGGTGCCGCAAACTATATTTTGGGCATGGAAATTAAGAGAGATCGGGCAAAGAGGAAGCTCTGGTTAAACCAGAGGAAGTATGTCGAGACTATATTGCAGAGGTTCAATATGCAGGATAGTAAACCGGTGAATGTTCCTATTCCTGTAGGTGTAAAGCTGTCTGTTGAACAGTGTCCCAAGACACAAGAAGAAGAGGAGGATATGTCCTGTGTTCCATATGCAAGTGTAGTGGGTAGCCTGATGTATGCAATGGTCTGTACTAGACCAGACATTGCACATGCAGTGGGAGTATTGAGCAGGTTTATGTCAAACCCATGGAAGGAGCATTGGACAACAGTGAAGCGGGTTTTCAGATATTTACGTGGCACTAGTGATTATGGCTTGTGCTACCAGGGAAGACCAGGATTGGAAAGAATGTTGGACATTCGTGGTTTTGTTGATGCAAACTGGGCTAGAGATCTAGACCAAAGAAGATCTACAAGTGGGTATGTGTTTAGGCTATTTGGAGGTTCAGTCAGTTGGATGAGTAAAAGACATTCTGTAGTGGCGCTTTCAACTACAGAGGCAGAATACATAGTAGCCACTCATGCAAGCAAGGAATCAGTTTGGTTGCAGAGATTGTGTTCAAGTAAGGGGCTGGTACAGTAAGCTATAAGGATAGACTTTGATAGCCAAAGTGCAATTTTCTTGGCTAAGAACCCTACTTATCATTCAAAGACAAAGCACATTGATGTTCAATATCACTTTTTTAGAGATATGGTTGAAGCTAAAAGGGTGTTGCCGGTAAAGGTGGACACTTTGAAGAATGTTGCAGATGCATTGACGAAGTCTGCAAGCACTCAGAATTTCTCTTGGTGTAGAGAAACAATGGGTGTTGAAGAATTGGCCCAATGACTAAGCTCTCTTGTGGCCCCTTGTGGAAATAAAACAACAAGTGGGAGAATGCTAGGTATGTGTTATATTCTTTCCACGACTATGCAGTCCCACTCATAGGCAGACCCACCCATGTTTTGTGCATGAGTTTGCACATGGTTTTGGCGTATGATGGTTTTCGACCCCTGGTATTTTGTATATCCGTTCAAGGGAACTACAGTTATCTTGTAATCCAGGGTTAATGGATTGGGGTTTATGTATGCTTCGGCATGTATATATATGTGTTGTAACACTAAAAGGAATATAATGAAAAATCAATCTGGTCATCCCGATTTGGGATCTAGGGGAAAATCTCTGTGTTTATTTGTTTTAGGTTTTATTCTCTCGCTATTCTTTATTTTCTATTATAAGATTCGTGTGTAGATAATTTTTGTTCAGGGTTAAAACCTACACCCTTAGCAAACTTGAGGAGTCATGATTATGGCATAGGAGATTGGGACATCTTAACTTCGACCATATCATCAGACTGAGCAAGAATAAAGCAGTTAGAGATATGCCATCAATAAAGAAGCCTTCAAATACCATATGTAAATCTTGACAATTGGGCAAGCATACCTGGACATCCTTTAAGACCAAATATGAGCTATCAACAGGTAGGCCACTTCAGCTTGTACACATGGACCTGTGTGGACCTTCAAGAACTAAAACACCAAGTGGAGAATCCTACTTCATGCTGATAATAGATAATTTCCCCAGCATGACATGGGTTGCATTCCTCAAATATAAATCGGAAGCACTTGAGAAATTTAGGATATTCAAGGCATTGGCAGAAAATCAAACAGGATGCAAGCTAAAGTGCATCAGATAAGATAGAGGCAGTGAATTCATGGACTATGATTTTGCAGACCTATGTAATGAACATGGGATAAAACAACATTTTACTATTGCAAGGACACCTCAACAGAATGGAGTGGCAAAGAGACAAAATAGGTCTGTACAACAAATTTCCAGAGCCATGATGCAAGAAAGTAACATTCCCCAAACCTTCTGGGCAGAAGAAGTACACACAGCTATGCATATTCTTAACAAAGCTCATTTAAGACCAAACAGTGACAAGACTCCTTATGAAATATGGCATGGTAAACTAGCATCAATCAAGCACTTTAGAGTCTTTGGAAGCAAGTGTTACATAGAGAATAATGATGAAAATCTGGGGAATTTTGATGCAAGAGCAGATGAAGGAATATTTTTAGGATATGCATCCAAGAGTAAAGGTTACAGGTGCTACAACAAAACACTTCAAAAAATTGTGGACAGCATTGATATAAGATTTGATGAAGAACTGCCAAACAATACAAGAAGTACAGATTGTAGCAATCCTCCAGAAGATCATGAAGAAGAGAACCAAGATGATGATGAAATAAGCAAGACAACAGAAATTATGAACTGAACTCGAAAGCCCCCTTAGGATACACTCAAAAGAACCATCCAGAATATCAAATCATTGGGGAAAAGAGTGTAGGAGTCCAGACAAGAAGACAACTAACTGAACAAACAGAAGAGGTATACCTAGCTATGTGATCACAAGTAGAGCCAAAGAAGTTTGAAGAAGCTAGCAAGGACAAGTATTGGGTGAATGCTATGAATGAAGAATTGGACGAAATTGAGAAGAAGAATACCTGGGAATTAGTTCCAAGACACACTGAGAAAAATGTCATACGCTCAAAATGGGTATTCAAGAATAAGATGAATGAACAAGGACAGGTAATCAGGAATAAAGCCAGACTTGTATGCAAGGGATATTAACAAATTGAAGGTCTTGATTATGATGAAACATTTTCCCCTGTAGCCAGAATGGAAGCTATCAAGATGTTTTTGGCATTTGCATGCTACCATAACTTCAAGGTATATCAAATGGATGTGAAATCTGCCTTCCTGAATGGAAATATAGAAGAAGAAGTCTACATGGAACAACCTGAAGGATTCTCATTAACAGATAAAGAAGACTATGTGTGTAGATTAAAGAAAGTCCTATATGGACTTAAACAAGCTCCTCGTGCATGGTATTCAAGGCTGGACAAGTACTTACAAAAACAAGGCTTTAAGAGAGGAGGAGTAGACAAAAATATATACATAAAGGCCAATGAAAATGAACTCCTAATTGTAGTAGTGTATGTAGATGACATCATGTTTGGAAGCAATAAATATGAGTTAGCAAAAGGATTTTCTGAAGAAATGAAATCAAAGTTTGATATGTCTATGATTGGAGAGCTCACCTTCTACTTAGGACTTCAAATTCAGAAAAAGAACACAGGTACATTCATCTCACAAGAAAAATACTTAAAAGAGATGTTGAAAAAGTTCAAAATGGAATACTACAAACTTGTGTCAACTCCCATGATCATTGGATGCAAGCTATGTGCTGATGATGGATCTGCTAATATAGATCAAAAACATTACAAATCCATGATAGGAAGTCTGTTATACCTAACAGCATCTAGACCAGACATTATGTTGGCAGTAGGACTCATGGCAAGATATCAAGTAGCACCAAAACAAAATCACTACCTTGTAGTCAAAAGAATATTCAGATATCTACAAGGAACTGCACAGTATGGGCTATGGTATCCAAAAGGCAAGAGCTTCACTTTTACAGCATATACAGATGCAGATTGGGCGAGCTGTGTGGATGACAGGAAAAGCACAAGTGGAGGTGCATTCTATTTGGAAAAGAGCCTGATAGCATGGCTAAGCAAGAAACAAACATCTATCTCTCTATCTACAGCAGAAGTAGAATACATAGTAGCATCAGCATGTTGCACACAAGTCATGTGGATGAAACAAACCCTTCAAGACATGAAGGTAAGCATTGATGGACCTATCTCTATCAAATGTGACAATACAAGAGCAATAAGTATATCAAAAAATCCTGTACTTCATTAAAAAACTAAACACATCCCAATCAAGTACCATTTCCTAAGAGAACAAGTAGCACAGAAAGTAGTGAAGTTGGAATATGTGCCAAAAAAAGAACAAACAACAGATATATTCACAAAACCTCTTGCTAGACAACCATTTGAATATCTGAGAGACAAAATAGGGGTAGGATCTATACCTGCTACTCTCTGACATGAAGAGAAAGCATCATTCTAGGGGGAGAATTGAAAATAAAACATCATACCAGGGGGAGATCAGTCAACAAAGAGAGACAAGAGAGCAAGTGGGCAGAGCATGGAATAGATCCTCAAGATCATAATATCATTGATAAGATGTGGAAAACACACTGGGAAATGTGCAACCCTTTGCCATTGATGTTAAAGGGGGAGGAAAAGCAAGCAACAGAAGAGAGGGATTTCTAAAAGGAAAGTAGAGGAAGTGTATTGCCATCAATGCCAAAGGGGGAGACCATTGGAAATGTTGTCATTGATGGAAAAGGAGATGGCAAAGGAGACAACATAGAAGTAGAGAGATAGCAAAAGAAGATTACTGAAAGGCAAAGAGAGCAAAAGAGGTAGAGTAGTAGCAGAGAGGCAACAGAGATCTGAAGAGGATGTAGAGGGTCGAGCAACTGCAAAGCACGACCATTTGAAGCAACCCAGGCTGTAGAATATGTAGAGAAAATACAGAAATGGTTAGAGAGGGTTGACCAGTAGAGACAGGTTGCAGAGAATATAGAGAAACGGTCCTGCACTGACACGCACTACCTATGTAAAAATGTTATTAGTGTTTGGAAGCGTAGTGGTGACGAAGCAAGGATGAACAGTGTTAAAGAGGTGAATGGAAACAATGTTCAAATACCGGTGATGGAAACACTGTTCAAATACCGGTGATGGTCTTATGAAACCAATACAATCGATATCGCGCCACTTCTGGTCTAGAATGAAACCATTTCTAAAAAATTTGATCCAGTATAAAATTGCCACGTTAGTTGTCCAAAACCGCTCATATCGCATTATTTTGGAATGCTAATATCCTGTTGTGGAAATTACGCGATATCGTTGAGGGTCGTCTAATCTGGAGGCTAGTAGATCGAACGACAATCACGCAATGAGTTGCATAGGACATAAGTCAAGGTATGGCCCATTTTCTTTATGATGAAAACTGCTCATTTAACAAGTCTTGATGTGTGGGGCCGTGGCGATGCATTAAGAAATGTTGGGTTGGAAATTAATTTTAATGTAAGTGGGTTTTATTATAATGTCACAACAGAGGCTGTAATATATGATGCGCAATGTATAAATAATTATACTTTGGGCTTAATGTAAAGTCGAGCCTTGATATAGATCAAATACACAGCAAAAGAAACCCATCTATATTTATGTTTTGAATGGTTAGTTAATCAAGGCAAAGGGTGCACCTTCGGAACATAAGTATAGTTAAATGCATGTGGATGAACCTTTATGTGGATGAATTATGGTTGCTACAGTCGAGTACTGTTGTATTAAGAATTGGGTTCTTAACCAAGTTCAATCAGCTAACACAACAAGATATATATTTATAAATATATTGTTTGACATGCGTTGAACGAGAGATGTGGGCCCAAGGGAAAGATAGGAAATTGTATGTGATGTGATGGTTGTTTGATAGCCAAATCTTAATATGTCGCATGGCTTAGTCTATGTTGTGAACAGAAGCGTTAAATAAACTATGGGGCCCGAAAGGTTATATAAATATATATATTAGTGTTGGGTTTAAGTCTGAGTCAAATACTTGATATAATGTTGACGGAGGATATATATCTATATATGTTATTTGTTGGGGTTTGAGTCCGAGTTATGGATTAAAACAAGGTCGAAGAACTTATAATATTTGAATGCAAACCTTAGGAATGGAAATATAAAAGAGGTGGAGTATATGTGTAGTGTGGGCCCCCATGTAAAAAGAAAAGTTCAATGCATGTTTATTCCGAGAATTTTAACCAAAGCTGAAGGATATATAAAAGGTAAAGCGGCAACTTATATATATGAAACAATATATATATCTGTGAACAGTGAACCATCGCATCGGAGAAAAACATAACAGCAAAACATGTTAATAAAGGTTGCGATTGCAATTGCGATAAAGAAGTGGACCAGATATGTTATAAATGGTGACTCTTATGTGTTTGAGTTCTGGTTCAGAGGGCATCAAAGTGATTCATCGCAACAGAGTAAAACATAAATGCGGATCATTGAACCATGTGATTGTGATGATGCAATTAAATCGCAACCGTCCAATCCCAATCAATGGCAACTGTTGGATTCACAGTGAGTGATCGCATCGAAGATTGCCAATCACATCAGTGCAGCGGAGGTATAAGTGAATAAGGAATTACAAGTTGTGATTGCGAATGAAAAGATAAAACAGGCGAAGTGTATATGTAATGTGGGCTCCATACAAAAGGTAAATTAATATATGTTTACTACGAGTCCTTGACCAAAGCTGAAAAGTTAAAATGAAACAAAGTGGTAAATATTTATGTGAAACAGTATATATATATCTACACTTGTGAGAAGTGAATCATTGCATCAGAGTGAAAGAAGAAGATTGGAACATACAACTAAAAGTTGTGTTTGTGATTAATTGCAATCAGAAGTATTCGAGAGGAGAAATCGCAATCGGAGCATAAGAAATGTTCGGCTGGTGGGCCCGAAAGGGAATTTTATATGTTAAATAGGTCTTTATTATTACGCCGAGAGTTTATTTACGTTGTATTAAAAAGGCAGTGAAATATATGCAGGAGTTATGCAACAGCAGTGAAAATCAGAGCATACAAAGAGGAAAAAGACGAGATAGCTACAGAAAAGACAACACGTAGTGATCCAAAAGGCTGAATGGGTTGAGTTGGAATTCACATTGTAACTAAATGTAAATGTTTTTAATTGGTATATGTCATTTTTGATGCACTGGAAAGTCTTAGTAGGAAACAAAACTCCACTATAAAACTGAAAGTTGTACAAATTGTTGTAGTTTTTCTGAATGAGCTGGATAAAGAAATGTGGAGGTAGAAGGCGAAGATTCAAGGCTATTCACTTTGAATTACCTATGGAATACAAACAGTTATGAGGAGAACTGTATAAAGGATATCACATTGATATGCAGAAAGGAGTTAGAGAATGCAGAGAATGAAGGATTGAGGCAGAGAAGATAAGAAGAAGGAGGAGCAGAAAGAGATGCTGTGAAAAATCAGAGATGATATAAGACAGATTTGAAGACTGGAGGACAGAACAAAAGAAGGTACAAAACAGAGCTGATATCCAAGGTAAATCAACAAATGTTTTCTTTTGATATAATGAGGAAGTTGGAGTTTCCCTATCAAGTTGTAGCTTGGTAGATGTCAGTTGTAGCCGATTGAGGTTGGAGCCTCCTGTAGGTAGGTGCCTGCAGAAAATTGATGGGAGTTGGGGCTTCCTTGCTAGTTGTAGCTTGCAGAATTGAGGTTAGATCCTCCTGTGGGTTGGTACCTACAAACAATTAGTGGTGAGAGGGAGTTGGAGTTTTCCTTTGCATCACAACAATAATAAGATGTGGTTTTCTCCCGTTATGTGTTTCCACTTATATCTATTGTCTCTGTGTGTGATGCCTATGTGTTGATATGGTCTAGTCAATCTACTTAATACTTACTGCTCTCATAATAAGTCTATTTTCACATGAGCTTAACACTTGCTACTTACATATAAATATTGTTTGCATATAAAGTTGATTATGAAACTAAGTTGTAAATAAGCTTAATGAAAAAGCTTAAAAATTCTTAAATGTATTAAACTGATTCACCCCCCCCCCTTCTTAGTTTAACTAAGGGTTCAACAACTGGTATCAGAGTGGGTTACTTTTGTATTAGTTTAACAACTGAAAGGAGATCCTAGGTCCTCAGGATGGCTAGTCAAGAAGGAAGCTCAACCAATAAAGCCCTTTTTTTCACCGGTGCTAATTATGCCTTCTGGAAAATCAGAATGAGATCATACATAATGTCTCTAGGAATAGAAGTTTGGGCTATTCTGTAATTTGGATATGCCCCAAAGGAAACTGACTTAGAGAAAGAAGCTAAACAAGACCTTGTAGCTAATGCAAAGGCCATGAATGCAATCTTAAATAGACTGTGTGAGGCAGAATTTATCAAAGTAATGCACAGAAAGACTGCCAAATAAATGTGGGATACACTAGAAAACATCCATGAGGGAGACAAAAAGGTGAAGACAGCCAAAATTCAAGTCTATAGAGCCCATTTTGAAAATTTAAAAATGAATGATGATGAAGACATTTCCAGCTTCTTTTTAAGGGTTGCAGAAATTGTGAATAACATGAAAGCTGTAGGAGAAACCATAAAATAAGTTGTAATTGTTCAAAATATTCTGAGATCTCTTCCACCCAGCTTTTAGCCCAAGGTTTCTGCCATAGAAGAAACAACTGATTGGGAAACCTTGACCATGAACCAGGTGCTTGGAAATCTAACAGCCTATGAGATGAGACTGCCACAGAGGAAGTCAAATGTGAGGGAGGCAGCCTTTAAGACGGAGAAGAAGAAATAAGAAAAGGAAGATATATGATCTTTCTCTGAGGAAGAAGAGGCCAAATTTGTCAAGAAACTGGATAGAGGCTCAGGTAAATATAAAGGTAAACTTATGTTTAAATGCTTTAATTGTGGAAGAGTTGGACAGTATGCTGCTAAGTTTCCTCATAAGAAAACAAGGAACCAAGCTTAAGAATCAGAGAAAACTATATCAAAGAACTGGCACAAAGGAAAGAAATTCAATAGAAAATATTTCTATGCTCAACAAGACAGCAGTGCATATGAAGATTCATATGAACCCTCAAGTGAAGAATGAATCTCTGAATTTATATTGATGGCCATAGAAGATCTTGAAGGACTCCTTCTAGAAGATGAAGAAGAAGGTGAAGTTGATCTTCAGGGGGAGCAAAGAAGTTCCCTGGAGGAAATTGACAAACTCAAACTGAAGTGCAGAAATAAATTCTCCTCAAGTATGTAAGAGAAGAACAAAATTCAAAAGTTCCCATTCAGCTGAAAGTAGAGCTTGAAGAAGCCAGGAAGGTAGAAGACATGTTACTTAAGCAAATTAAGGATAAAATTCAGGAACAAAAGAAATTGGAAGAAGAAGTAGTATGCCTGAGGAAGAAATTAGAAAATTCCCAAAAGAAAGTGTTAATAAATTCCTCTCAAATGACAAGCTCTGGTAAGTTGAATGAAATTATGGATGCTCAAATATCTCCTCTGATAAAAATATGGATAGGCTATGAAGGAGAATCAATTAAAGGCAAAGAAAAGGAAAACAAAAACATTATTTTTGTAAAAGAAAATAAGGATGATGAAGCAACTCAGATGATTCCTACATAAGAAGAAACATGCAATGAAGGCGACAGAAACCAGAAGGAACCTCTAATAACAAAGAATGAAATAAATACTCAGCCAATAGAAAAAGGCTCATATACCGCTGAGTATGTCAATTTTGGAAGCCATCAAAGGAGATTCTTCCCTCCTATGAAAAATGCCACATGTTATGCCTGCCACAAGCTGGGTCATATTGCTACATACTATCATACAAGGGAGATTAATTCAAACCAGCAAAGGATGCAAACAATGAAGAGATTATCTCAAGCAAATAAATGAAGAAGACAACCTTTCATCAGGTATGCAAATTGTTTCTATGGATACTGTTTTTATTGTAAGTAATTTGGCCATAAAATCATAGAATGTAGAAAATATGGACAAAGACTGATGTTCAAAACCTCAAGGAGGTTTATGAATCATGGAGAGTTTACTCATACTCATAATTCTGCTAAAAATATGATCAAATGTTGTGTATGCAATAAAATTGGACATATGCCTCCCAAATGTCCTCTCAGAGAATGTGGTCCATCATCTCAGAAAAGGTACCAAACAAAAGGATGCATGCAGTGGAAAAAGAAGGTGAATAAATGTGACCTGGCTCTAATTGCTCAAGACCTGAAAAGATAATGGTATTTTGACAGTGGCTGCTCAAAGCATATGACTGGAGATAGAAGCAAGTTTCTAACCTTTGATGAAAAGAAATATGGAAATGTTACTTTTGGCAATGATAAAGCAGAGAAAATCAAATGAAAAGGCTCAGTTAGTCTAGATAATGGCAGAGGAAAGGCCCAAGATTTACTATTTGTGGATGGGCTAAAAGAAAATCTACTGAGTGTCAGTCAAATGTGTGATAAAGGTTGTGAGGTTCTTTTTAGAGCACAAGACTGTGAAGTCAGATAAAGCACCACAGGGAAGACTCTGATAAAAGGTGTTTGAATAGAGAGTAATGTCTACATAGTGAAAGAAGAGAATGAAGCATGCCACCTTAGCAAACTTGAGGAGTCATGGTTATGGCATAGGATATTGGGACATCTTAACTTCGACCATATCATCAGACTGAGCAAGAAGAAAGCAGTCAGAGATATGCCAGCAATAAAGAAGCCCTCGAATGCCATTTGTAAATCTTGCCAATTGGGCAAATAGACCCGGACATCCTTTAAGACCAAAGATGAGCTATCAACAAGTAGGTCACTTCAACTTGTACACATGGACCTGTGTGGACCTTCAAGAACTAAAACCCCAAGTGGAGAATCCTACTTCATGCTAATAATAGATGATTTGTCCAGCATGACATGGGTTGCATTCCTCAAATATAAATCGGAAGCACTTGAGAAATTCAAGATATTCAAGGCATTGGCAGAAAATCAAACAAGATGCAAGCTAAAGTGCATCAGATTAGACAGAGGAGGTGAATTCACAGACTATGATTTTGCAGACCTATGCAATGAACATGGGATAAAACAATAGTTTACTATTGCAAGGACACCTCAGCAGAATGGAGTGGCAAAGAGACAAAACAAGTCTGTACAACAAATTCCCAGAGCCATGATGCAACAAAATAACATTCCCAAAACCTTCTGGGCAGAAGCAGTACACACAGTTGTGCATATTCTTAAAAAATCTCATTTAAGACCAAACAGTGACAAGACTCCTTGTGAACTATGGCATGGTAAACCAACATCAATCAAGCACTTTAGAGTCTTTGGAAGCAAGTGTTACATAAAGAATAATGATGAAAATCTAGGGAAGTTTTATGCAAGAGTAGATGAAGGAATATTTTTAGGATATGCATCCAAGAGTAAATGTTACAGGTGCTACAACAAAACACTTCGAAAAATTGTAGAAAGCATTGATGTAAGAATTGATGAAGAACTACCAAACAAGACAAGAAGTACAGATTGCAGCAATCCTCCAGAAGATCATGAAGAAGAGAACCAAGATGATGATGAAATAAGCAAGACAACAAAAGATTCTGAACTGAACTCGAAAGACCCCTCAAGATACACTCAAAATAACCATCCAGAAGATCAAATCATTGGGGACAAAAGTGTAGGAGTCCAGACAAGAAGACAGCTAATTGAACAGACATAAGAGGTATACCTAGCTATGTTATCACAAGTAGAGCCAAAGAAGTTTGAAGAAGCTAGCAAGGACAAGTATTGGGTGAATGCTATGAATGAATAATTGGACCAAATTGAGGATAACAATACCTCGGAATTAGTTCCAAGAGCCACTGAGAAAAATGTCATAGGCTCAAAGTGGGTATTCAATAATAAGATGAATGAAAAATGACAGGTAATCAGGAATACAGCCAGACTTGTATGCAAGGGATATTCACAAATTGAAGGTCTTTATTATGATGAAACATTTGTCCCTGTAGCCACAATGGAAACTATCATAATGTTTTTGGCCTTTGAATGCTACCATAACTTCAAAGTATATCAAATGGATGTGAAATTTTCCTTCCTGAATGGAGATATAGAAGAAGAAGTCTACATGGAACAACCTGAAGGATTCTCATTAACAGATAAAGAAGACTATGTGTGAAGATTAAAGAAAGCCCTATATGGACTGAAACAAGCTCCTCGTGCATGGTATTCAAGGCTAGACAAGTACTTGCAAAAACAAGGCTTTAAGAGAGGAGGAGCAGATATAAATCTATACATAAAGGCCAATGAAAATGAACTCCTGATTGTAGTAGTGTATGTAGATGACATCATGTTTGGAAGCAATAAAGATGAGTTAGCAAAAGGATTTGCTAAAGAAATGAAATCAGAGTTTGAGATGTCTATGATTGGAGAGCTCACCTTCTACTTAGGACTTCAAATTCAGCAAAAGAACACAGGTACATTCATCTCACAAGAAAAATACTTAAAAGAGATGTTGAAAAAGTTCAAAATGGAAGACTACAAACCTGTGTCAATTCCCATGATCACTGGATGAAAGCTAGGTGCTGATGATGGATTTGTTGATATAGATCTAGGACATTACACATCCATGATAGGATGTCTATTATACCTAACAGCATCTAGACCAGACATTATGTTGGCATTAGGACTCGTGGCAAGATATCAAGCAGCACTGAAACAAAATCACTACCTAGCAGTCAAAAGAATATTCAGATATCTACAAGGAACTGCACAGTATGGGCTATGGTATCCAAAAGGCAAGAGATTCACTTTGAAAACATATACAGATGCAGATTAGGCCAACTGTGTGGATGACAGGAAAAGCACAAGTGGAGGTGCATTCTATTTGGGAAAGAGCCTAGTGGCATGGCTAAGCAAGAAACAAACATCTATCTCTCTATCTACAGCACAAATAGAATACATAGCAGCAGCAGCATGTTACACACAAGTCACGTGGATGAAAAAAATGTTCAAGACATAAAGGTAAGCATTGATGAACCTATCTCTATCAAATGTGATAATACAAGTGCAATAAGTATATCAAAAAATCCTGTACTTCATTAAAAAACTAAACACATCCCAATCAAGTACCATTTTCTCAAAGAACAAGTAGCACAAAAAGTAGTGAAGTTGGAATATGTGCCAACAAAAGAACAAACAACAGATATATTCACAAAACCTCTTGCTAGACAACCATTCAAATATCTAAGAGACAAACTACGGGTAGTATCTGCAAATGCTACTCTCTGACATGAAGAGAAAGCATCATTCTAGGGGGAGAACAGAAAATAAAACATCATTCTAGGGGGAGATCAGTCAATAAAGAGAGACAAGAGAGCAAGTGGGAAAAGCATGGAACAGATCCTCAAGATCATAATATCATCGACAAGATGTGGAAAACACATTGGGAAATGTGCAACCCTTTTCCATTGATGTCAAAGGGGGAGGAAAAGCATGTAATAGAAGAAAGGGCTTTCTAAAAGGAAAGCAGAGGAAGTGTATTGCCATCAATGCCAAAGGGGGAGACTGTTGGAAATGTTGTCATTGATGGAAAAGGAGATGGAAAAGGAGACAACATAAAAGCAGAGAGATAGAAAAAGAAGACTGTTGAAAGGCAAAGAGAGCAAAAGAGGTAGAGTAGTAGCAGAGAGGCGGCGGAGATATGAAGAGGTTGTAGAGGTTCGAGCAGCTGCAAAGTAGGGCCATTTGAAGCAGCCCAGGCTGTAGAATATGCAGATAATATAGAGAAACAGTTAGAGAGGGTCGAGTAGCAAAGATGGGTTGCAGAGAATACAGAGAAATGGTCTGGCATTGACAGGCACTACCTGTGTAAAAATGTTATTGGTGTTTGGAAGTGCAGTGGTGACGAAGCAAGGATGAATAGATGATAAGGAGCGAGCAAAGATTAACAAAAGAATCGAATGAAAATGAAGTTAAATAGGTGAATGGAAACACTGTTCAAATACCAGTGATGGTCTTCAGAAACCAATACAACTGATATCGCGCTTATTTTGGTCGGGAACGAAACCATTTCTAAAAAACGCGATCCAGTATAAACTTGCCACGTTAGCTATCCAAAACCTCTCATATCGCATTCTTTGGAATGCTAATCTTCTGTCATGGAAATTATGCGATATCATTGAGCACCATCTAATCTTGAGGCTAGTAGATAAAACCACAATCGCGTAATGAGTTGCACAGGAGATAAGTCAAGGTATGGCCCATTTTCTTTATGATGAAAACTGCTCATTTAACAAGTCTTGATGTGTGGGGCCGTGGTGATTCATTAAGAAATGTTACGTTGGAAGTGAGCTTTAATGTAAGTGGGTTTTATTATAATGTCACAACAGAGACTGTAATATATGATGCGCGATGTATAAAGAGTTATACTTTGGGCTTAATGTAAAGTCGAGCCTTGATATAGATCAAATACACAACAAAAGAAACCCATGTATATGTATGTTTGGAATGGTTAGTTAATCAAGGCAAAGGGTGCACCTTCGGAACATAAGTATAGTTAAATGCACGTGGATGAACCTTTATGTGGATGAATTATGGTTGCTGCGGTCGAGTATTGTTGTATTAAAAATTGGGTTCTTAACCAAGGTCAATCAACTAACACAACAAGATATATATTTATATATATACTGTTTGACACACGTTGAACGAGAGATGTGGGCCCAAGAGAAAGATAGGAAATTGTATGTGATGCGATGGTTGCTTGATAGCCAAATGTTAATATGTCGCATGGCTTAGTCTATGTTGTGAGTGGAAGCGTTAAATAAACTATGGGGCCCGAAAGGTTATATATATATATATATATATATATATATATATATATATATATATATATATATAAATATATATATTAGTGTTGGGTTTAAGTCTGAGTCAAAGACTTGATATAATGTTGACGGAGGATATATATCTATATATGTTATCTATTGGGGTTTGAGTCTGAGATATGGATTAAAACAAGGTCGAAGAACTTATAATATTTGAATGTGGACCTTACGAATGGAAATATAAAAGAGGCGGAGTATATGTGAAGTGTGGGCCCCCATGTAAAAAAAAAAGTTCAATGCATGTTTATTCCGAGAATTTTAACCAAAGCTTAAGGATATATAAAAGGTAAAGCGGCAAAGTATATATATGAAACAATATATATATATATATGTGTGTGTGTGTGTGTGTGTGTGTGAACAGTGAACCATCGCATCAGAGAAAAACATAACAGCGGAACATGTTAATAAAGGTTGTGGTTGCGATTGCGATAAAGAAGCGGACCCGATATGTTATAAATGGTGACTCTTATGTGTTTGAGTTCCGGCTCAAAGAGCATCAAAGTGATTCATTGCATCGGAGTAAAACAGAACAGCGGATCATTGAACCATGCGATTGCGATGGTGTGATTAAATCGCAACCTTCCAATCCCAATCAATGGCAACCGTTGGATTCACAGTGAGTGATCGCATCGGAGATTGTCAATCGCATCGGCGCAGCGAAGGTATAAGTGAATAAGGAATTATAAGTTGCAATTGCGATTGAAAAGATAAAACAGGCGAAATTTATATGTAATGTGGGCTCCATACAAAAGGAAAATTAATATATGTTTACTCTGAGTCTTTGACCAAAGCTGAAGAGTAAAAAGGAAACAAAGTGGTAAATATTTATGTGAAACAGTGTATATATATATTTACACTTGTGAACAGTGAATCATCGCATCGGAGTGAAAGCAGAAGATTGGAACATACAACTAAAAGTTGTGATTGCGATTAATCGCAATTAGAGGTATTCGAGAGGAGCATTCGCAATCGGAGCATAAGAAAATTTCGGCTGGTGGGCCCAAAAGGGCATTTTATATGTTAAACATGTCTTTTATTATTACGTCGAGAGTTGATTTACATTGTATTAAAAAGGAATTTAAATATATGCAGGAGTTACGCAACAGCAGTGAACAACAGAGCATATAGAGAGGAAAAAGACAGAGACAGCTGCAGAAAAGACAACACACAGTGATCCAAAAGGCTGAATGGGTTGAGTTGGAATTCACACTGTAACTAAATGTAAATGTTTTTAATTGGTTTATATTATTTGTGATGCACTGGCAAGTCTCCGTAGGAAACAAAACTCCAATGTAAAACTGAAAGTTGTAAAAATTGTTGTAGTTTTCTGAATGAGTTGGATAAAGAAGTGAGGAGGCAGAAGGCGAAGAGTCAGGGCTATTCACTTTGAATTCCCTGTGGAATACGAACAGTTATGAGGCAGACTGTATAAAGGATATCACATTGATATGCATAGAGAGGTGAGAGAATGCAGAGTATGAAGAATTGAGGTAGATAAGATAAGAAGAAGGAGGAGCAGAAAGAGATGCTATAAGACAGATTTGAAGACTGGAGGACAACACAAAAGAAGGTACAGAACAGAGCTGATATCCAAAGTAAATCAGCAAATTTTTTCTTTTGATAGAATGAGAAAGTTGGAGCTTCCCAATCAAGTTGTAGCTTGATAGATGTCAGTTGTAGCTGACTGAGGTTGGAGCCTGCAGAAAATTGATGGGAGTTGGAGCTTCCTTGCAAGTTGTAGCTTGCAGAATTGAGGTTGGAGCCTCCTGTGGGTTAGTGCCTACAGAAAATCAGTAGTGAGAGGGAGTTGGAGATTTCCTTTGCATCACAACAGTAATAAGATGTGGTTTTCTCCCGTTATGGGTTTCCACTTATATCTGTTGTCTCTGTGTGTGATGCCTATGTGTTGATATGGTCTAGTCAATTTGCTTAATACTTACTGCTCTCATAATAAGTCTGCTGTCACGTGATTTCAATACTTGCTGCTTACATATAAAGATTGTTCACATATAAAGTTGATTATGAAACTAAGTTGTAAATAAGCTTAATGAAAAAGCTTAAAAATTCTTAAATGTATTAAACTTATTCACCCCCCCCCCCTCTCAATTTAACTAAGGGTTCAACATACTGTGTAAATGTTATGTGGTGTTTTATTTCTCTATTATACACTATTTTTCAATGTTATTTTCTCTTATTCCATGCTTCTAATTCCCTAAAATCACTTACAATTCATGGTTAAAATTCTCAATCCTTAAGCAAAATATGGAGACAAGTATGCACATGTTTTATAACTAAAAAGACACTTATCACAGCAAAACTAATACAGTCCTTTCAGATCAATGACTCTCTATTTAAACTATAATTGAACTCAAATATTCTTATCTATAGACTTTAGATAGTGAGTTTACTTCCACTTTCTTAAAGCTATTTTTATTAATGTACTCATTTATTCTTTATACTAGGGAGTTGTGTCTTTTAAATTTTTTTGGTCCAATTTAATGACATGGAGGGATATCATAACATGACAGAAAGGATCCAAAAAAGAGAATTATTGTAATATCTAGTGCCCTCAAATGAAATTCAAAAATTAATAAAGGTTAAATGAAAATTATAGATAAGATACGATTAAAGTTTCCTTTGTTCCAAAACCACGAGACTCGATTTCATGGGTATATCATAATCACTCTTAAATCTCAATATGTCAGATACATGAACCATAACTATGCATAGTCATACAGATCATATGTATGGTATTAGTTCTAATAAGTGAGATGAAATTCTACATGTAATATACACAAAACGTGTTCTAACGTACATGTAATATCTCTAGTATAAGTTGGGATAATACTAGCCCCTTTCAATCATTGTACCATAATTACACAGGTATGTACTAATTCTAATGATTCTATATGTATATATTTATGTATGTATGTATGTATATGTATATATATTTTACCTCATCAACTTTTTGATTATGTGAGGCTTCCTCTCAATCACCATGGCTAAAAGGTTAGATAAGTGCTCACATTAAAACAAAAAACGAACCATAAACAATTGACGGCAAAGATGATTTTTGACATAGTAAACAACTTAAATCTATTCTAGTGCAGGATCACTTTCCTTCTTCTTTATGTATACAAAAACTGCGATTCCTACAGATTAAAAGGTGAGTGTGCAAGTCATACTTTTTATTAACATGAAGATTAATCAAGTTCTTCAATCTACTAACATTTGTTTCAATCCTTCAAACATTTTTATTTTAATACTAATTTGGTAAACATATCGACCAAGTAATCATTGGATCTGTAAAACCTTAATTTTCATGCACCACCTACCATAGGTGATTCATGTTAAACACCATGTTAAACACACACATGGTGTATGAGGAAGATAAACACACACACACAAGAGACTAAACACACAATGAAAGATAAGTGTAAGGCTTTCTTATTTTCCATTATACATGATATACATTTATAGGACAATGGTGTGACTCTTGGTTTCACATTCCAATGTCACTTGGACTCCATTGTGACTTTTTGCATTCCACACCTACCTATGTAGGATTAGGTGTTTCAACATCTCCCCTTAATCCGAAGGGGTATGTGTGAGTCCAAGAAGAGAGTTGTAATACAAATCTACAAAGTATACATGGCAGCACTTGGGCTGAATCAACTCTCTGAAATGTTGGAAAAAAAAAGGTGGTTTAAGGATGACCACCAACACTGGAATGCAAAACTTGTTGCAGTTCCCGGAACTCTTCCAAAACTGGCAAGAAGTTGAAAGCTTCTGCTAGAGGAATTGTCCCTCATAAAAAAGGGAGACCTTCAACCTAAAAGAAGGGAGGTCTACTACCTGTGATGCTTTTAGGATGACTGACAACTCTGGAATGCTTGAAGCATTTCCTGGAACTCAACCAAAGCTGGCAAGAAGCTGAAGGCTTATACTAGAGTAAGTGTCCCTCATATATGAAAGGGAGACCTTCAACCTAAAAGAAGGGAGGTCTACTACCTATGATGGTTTTAGGTTATCCACCAAACAAAGATGATGGTTTAAGGTTGTCCACCAACCGAAGGCATGCTCATGGGCATCTGTGTCTTGGGCTACATCTCTGAATCTAGAATGACGAATTGTGGCTCAGGCTCACTTGAACTGCTGTGTCTCTGGCTACAACTCTGAACATGGAATGAGAGATTGTGGCTCAGGCTTGCTTGATCTGACGTCGAAGCTTGCACACGACCACCATTTTCCCCCCTGTCAAGGACAAGGTGAGATGATGGCAAAAACTCAACTACAAGTTTGCTCAATATCTGTGAACAAGTTTTGACATGTGTCTTAAACATCTTCTTGGCTGCTGATGCCCATTGCCAAGAAGCGATCCATCCAAAATGAATCTTTGTTCTTGTAGGAGGCTTGTTTCTGAAGCATCTGTTTGAAGAATGGGTGTGCTGACCACAGTGCTTGCATGGATGAAGATCAAAACAGTGATCTTTCATACGACCAACTCGATCACAGTGTTGGCATTTTTCAATCTGTTGTTGTGGAAGTGGAGCAGGATCTGAAACAGCTGCAGGTGAATTGTCATACAGGAATCCAGCACTCTGAAATATAATGGGCTTGGTGTAGTCTGGAATATGAAAGGACACATTCTTGTCATATCCAAGACCATTTTTGTGCTTGTTGTGGACAAGTTCTTCCCAAGGTCTGATGATGGGCTTGAGAAGTGCAGGTTGAAAAGCTGCATCTGCATGCAAATCTACTCTTGTACAACGAACTAAATGGGAATCAACTGCATCTTTATTGACTTGCTGCTGATGGGAGTCTTTCACAATGTTCTGAACTCAGAATGATGACTCTTTTGCTGAAGTTCTTCTTGTTGGAGCTAAGATTCCAACTACAAAAACTAAATCTTTTCTTGTGCGTCTAGCAAACAACTTTGAATAATACAAAGAGCATCCTTGCTCATTTTTATCACATCATCAGCATTGGAATGAATGAGGCTATTCAATAACTCTAATGCCTCATTTATTTCAGCCATTTCAACAACTTAGGCTCGAAATAAAGGGTGTCGGCTTCAACCGAAAATGCACCCATTTACAATGTGATGCAACTTGCTTTCAAGAAATACAAATGACTCAAGAGAACTCTCAAAGTACAAAGTCTGCTGATCAAATGATGGAGGACAATCAACAATTTTTTTCAACTCGAATACTGCTTGCAACTATGAAGAAGCAATACAATGTCAGTTCAATACAATATGTTAGGTCTCTGTAACAAGCAAGATTGGCAAAGTCCGATTACAGAGTTAACATCGTTTCAACCAACTTTGGGATTCTAGGATCTAGCCCTCCTGAATCCGGAGAGGGATCTCTCCAATATGTACAAAGATGGATATTGTCTTTGAAGTTTAGGGTGATGATATTAGGCTAGTTATGAAGGCCAAGTGTTTTTTTTGGTTTTCTCAGATGGTTGAACATAGTTGCTGTCTGAGACGGAAAGATCTATATGCAAATAGGTTCAAAGGTGAGAAGTTGCAAGTGAACCAAATAAGCTTTAATTCTAAAGGAAGATGATGGCAAGTTTTCAATCCATTGGGATATGGAGTCATAAGAGAATTTAATTGAAGCATCCAGGTTCAAGAGTAATCTATGGGGCAAGTCATCTAGGCCTAAGGATCTCTTTTGAAGTTTGATTTATGGAATGGGGTGGTAAAAAAAGAAAGGAAATTTAACAGATGCAGAACAAAGAGCAGCCCAGGATCTGGTAAGTACTTTGAAACTAGCCAGCCTTTGACCAGGCACTTAAGAAAAACATAGAAGCAAACTAGGATCTGGTAAGTACTTTGAAACTAGCCAACCTTTGATACACTTCTAATAGAACACAGATTAAAAAACAAATGGAAACTTAAAGGCAACCTTTGGAGCAGGAACTAGCGGGCAGGGCTCACCTTTCTCCTCATCTTAGTCCTTCTTTACTTAGTTACTTTCAAGAAAATTACCAAGATAACAAAGAATGGCCCAAGATCTGATAAGTACTTTGAAACTAGTCAGCTTTTGACACATCCTAAGGGAAACAGAAAAATAGTTGAGCAAACAAGAAAGGGACTCAGGGCTAACCTTTTATTTCCTCAATTCATTCCTTACACAACATACGTGAAAGTAACATTTAAAAAAAACATTCAGCAGTGACGAAAAGATGAGGGAACGCCAGCATCTCTGTGCGTAGACTGAATTAAATCATTTCTAAATAACACTATTAGAAGAAAACATTTAAATAAAGATTTCTCAGCCAGAGAAGATCACCGATATACAGCAAACTCTAACACTGTTTAAACTGTTCTTTACAGTGGAAAATGGAACGAATTGAAAACAGAAATAAAATGACAAGTTACAGTGAGAATAACATCACCATCAGCATAGACCAGGATCCCATAAATCTGCTTGTATTGATTGCTTCAAACCGGTTACAATCTTCAAATCCAATGTTTTAATCCATCTCTCTTCACAACCTAACCTATCTGTTACAAGCAGAGCTCCAAGAGCCCATGAAACCACTATTTACAGTCAAGAGTTTTCCACTCAGAAACAGCTACAATACTTCAGCAATTACATTGACAACCAACTAATCCAGCCCCTCACTCATCTTCTTCTGGAGTATTTATAGAAGGATGAGGAGGTGAGATCTGATAAAAAGATCTCAAACATAATCAATGCAGAATTAATGCCTTCCTGACCCCGTGAGGTTCGATGAAGAAATTCTACAGGTGTTACATTGCATTAATGTGTTTATACTTAAGAAGTAAGCTCGAAGAGAGCTTTTGTTGACCTTTGAGGCTCTGCGTACTATTAGGGTTACTCTGCAAACATTTTGTCATTCAATCCGGTGCAGTAATAACTTCTTTGGTTGTTCGAGGCATAATATCTGATCTTGTTCAATAAATTTATCCTCTGATTGAGCTTTCTGAGGCAATAGGTGGCACTGTGGTGGTTGAGGAATCAATTTGCCTCAAAGTATGGCGGTGGAGGCGATCTGTCTGATGAACACTTTTAGGTTTTGCTTTAATCCGTGTTCTGAGCCGGGGATTAGGCTTTTGATAACCGTCTTAGTCGTAATCCCCGCCAATCTTCTCGCAAAACCACTGCTCTGGTTCAGTCTGTCTTCAATCCGATACTCTTTCTCTGCTCTGATATTGACGGCAATCTTCGAGCTTTACAGGGACGTGTGGCAACCAAAGCTCATGAAACTTTGTTGATATCACGATTCTTCTCCGTATGATCGATTCCCTGGATGAATCGGAAGGATTGGAGTCATCACCCTCATCCTTTAGATTTCATAGAATACGAAGAAAAACCTTAAAAACCTACAAAAAACAAGAAAAATGAGGAAATCCTGCGTTATATGGATAGACTGCATCGGAAGGCGTGCGGGAGAATTTGAGCGATCAGAGCCGTTGATCAAATTTCAATCAACGGTTGGGAGCATTTTGAACAGTCAACGGAGAAGAAGGTGGACGGTACCATGGAATCGGGAGAGTGAACGAGAACCGTCGATCTACAGAGATCGACGGTGGGGATTAACCTTTAAACGCGCCGGGGAAGATTTTAACGAGGGAGCGAATTCGTTAAAGGGTGAGCGGGAGAGGTGATCGGGGACCGTCGGATGGGAGGGCCCAGATCCGACGGCGGGAGTGAATCCCGCTGCATGGCCATAGGACGAAGTTTAACGTGCGGGAGAAAGACATGGCACGGCGGTTTTCGGGGTGAGGTGGAGAACACGTGTCGGCCAGCGCGTGGAATCGCTGGCCGACGGTCTAAAACTGCCTCCGGACGAAAGGTGGTGCGGGCATGAAACAGGCGGAAAATGAAAAACAGCGCGGCGAAAAAGGGGGGGGGGGTCCACCAGATGACGGGTACACTCCGCACCATTGATCCGTGGGACAGATCGACGGCGGAGTTTTAATATGATTTTCTTTGGTGAAAAAATAAAATAAACCCGACTTTGTATTTTTACAAAGGTTTTCAATGTTTTCGGGTGATAAATTATTTCTGGGAGTTTAAGCGCCTGTCGGTCTTAGCACGCGGTTCCGGCGTTGGGGCATATGGATGGAGAAAATGAAAAGGCTGCTTTGGAGGACTAAAACCTAGCATAAAAACACGACTTTTCTATGGTTTTTTTTTTTTAAATGATTTTTGCAAGAGGAGAAAGGTTCCGATAGGTCAAAAAGTGGGTTTTCAACCTCAGGAAATGAGATTGATGGAGGAATAAGGGATATAAAAGGGTTTGATGGGGTTTCTTATGGATGAAAGGAGACTTAAAGAAATGAAGGGAAGATGGAAGAAGGGGGGAGGAAAAAGGGGAAGGATGCAGCAATATTTGATTAGGATTTTCATGGAACATCAGAGGCAGAGAGGATAAAGGGTATGTAGAACCAACCAGTAGTTTGGAATCTCACCAACAGACTTCAAGCATCAACAATTTTCAGGATTAATTTTTTTTCTTGAAGGCTGCAAAGAATATTTAGCCACTAACTGATATAATTGAAAAATATGGGTGGCTAACAGTGGCTCCACTTGGGGATGGTGCCTTTTTGAAGGCATCAAGATTTCAGACTTGATTTCTCTGGGATGCTGACTGGTGTCTGAACCAGCACTTGCTCTTGCTTTCCTTCTGGACAAAATAAGGTCAGTCATGAAAGAAAGATGAATTTCATCAATACAACTTCTACCTACCCCAATCCTACTGGTCTAACATTTTTTCTTCATCAGAGTGCACTTGGATTGGCAAACTCTTAACACAACATTTTATTCTTTTGAAAACAGGAAATCTAATCTATTTCTACTCCTTATTTTTGCCTGAACTCAGATTAAACAGTTGAGCTCAGATGTTTCTCTACCTATTCTACTGTTTGCTGGGATTAAACAGTCCAACAAACTTTTATTCACTAATTTCTACAGCAGAAATTTAAAAAATAACCAAGTCAAGATTGAACTGTTTGACCTGCTATGATCTATGGCATAAAGACAAGTTGCACATAGATTATTATTTGCAGAAAATTTTAAATCCAAACAGAAGGCTTAAGATCTGAAAATTTCTCATTGGGGCCTTCCCTCATATTCCCAGCTCTGTTTTCTTCTTTTCGGTGAGCTATCTTTGCTTCTCTTCTGGTTCAAGTTTTGAGCGAATTAGAACCAGGTCTTTTTCTCTTTGACTCAGAAATTGGAGTGGTTTTGAGTCAGCTCTTTGGAAACTTTGGTTCAGATTTTGATTTTGTTTGAACCTTCATTTCTACCCTACTCTATCTATTGATAAGCCAAGATTAAACAGTTTGGCAAATCAAATTTGCTATCCTATCAGCAGAAAATTGAACGCTAATTAGTCAAGTTTAAACAGTTTGACCAATTAGAAGTGTGTTTCAAGGAGTGGCATTTAAGCTTGCACACTTTCAGATTCACTTCTCTTTTTTGGCATGGGGCCTTGCCATTTCTTGTTTTTCATTTCCGCCCTCTTTTCTTTCTTTCTTTGTTTTTGTATTTTTTGATTTTTCATAACTTTAAATGCGATGGTAGATGAAGTATTTACAATGGAAAAGGTAAAAAGGCTTCAATCATGAAATAATTTAAGAAAGATAATGCTTAAGCATCCTGCCATTGACAGGACCCCCAAACAATTCTGTTCCATTCAGCTCTTGTAAGAAGAATGCATTGTTCCCAGTAACTGAATGAATGGAGTAAGGGCCAAGCCACAGATTGTCAAATTTGCCATGCTTTCCCTTTTCTTCCCTTTTGGAGTCCCACTTTAAGACTTTGTCCCCAATTTTGAAATTGCTGGCCTTTGTTCTTCTGTCAAATATCCTCTTGATATTGTCTTGCTTCTGTAATGCTTTGTTGTATACTTCCTCTTTGGTTTGCTGAAGATGAATGGTCTGATTTATTCTTCTGATTATGTCATTCTCTTCAGTCTGCAATTCTTGAATTAACTTCATAACTGGTACGCCAAGGCTATTAGGAAAAATTGCATCTGTACCATATACAAGCTGGAAGGGTGACATACCAATGGATTTCTTCAATGTCAATCTGTCAGCCCACAGTGCATGGACCAGCTTTATGTGCCAAGACTTCTTGTTGTCCTCCAACAATTTCTTTATTATGTTCACTAAGCTTTTGTTGGAAGATTCTGCAAGTCCATTACCTTGAGGGTAATAGGCTGTGGAGTGTCCCAATGTTATCTGATATTTGTGACAGAACTCTACCATTCTCTTCGATCCAAATGCTGCTGCATTATCTGTAATGATCTTGGTAGGACAGCCAAATCTGGAGAGGATGTTGGTCTCTATGAATTTGATGATAACTGAATCATTGGCCTGTCTACATGGAATAGCTTCTATCCACTTAGTGAAGTAGTCTGTGGCGGTAAGGATCCACCTATGTTGGGCAGAGGATGGTGGGTGGATTTCACCTATGAAGCCAAGTCCCCACTATTGAAAAGGGGCTTCAACAGTAATTGGATGCAGAGGAAGGGGTAGCAATTTTCTCTTGCCTTCGAACAATTGGCATTTATGGCAGGTGGTTGTCAGTTTATGTACATCAGGAAAAAGAGTAGGCCAATAGAAACCAACCCTCAAAATCTTGTTGGCTGTTGACTTCCAGTATAAATGGCCTCCACACTCTCCTTCATGGAATTCCTGCTTAACCTTTTCTGCATAAAACTCAGGCAAACATTTAAGCAATATACCACTAGCATTTTTCCAATAAAGACATTTATCAATAATGCAATAGTTTACAACTTTTAACTTTAGGAATCTTGCCTTTGTTTTGGGTAAACCAGGAGGTGTGTTTAAATTAAGCAAAACATACACAATATCTGTATACCAAGGAGAATTCGCAAAATAATATTCAACAATGGGGGTTGAGAATTCTTCTTGGTGATCCAGAGCATTAATCATATTAATATCAAGAACTTCACAATTTGATTCAGCCATTAGTCTAGCTAGACCCTGACCTTTGATAAGCTTAGTGGGTTTAATCTCTAAATCATATTCAAGAATAACAGCAATCCACTTGCCTCTCTTACCATCTGGATCCTGGGTTAGGATGTCTTTTACAACCGAATTTGGGACAAAGGCAATGATGTGTGAATGAAGGATGTATACCCTGAAGTCCTTTAAAGCTTTCACCAAAGCAAAAGCCTGTTTTTCCATAATGTTATACCTCAAAGGGGCATCCCTTAATGCCTTGCTAAATAATGCAATGTGCTGCTCTTGCCCTTGTGAATTTTTTTGTAAAAGGACAACAGCTATAGTATGTTCTGATGCAAATGAGAAGATATAAAAATCTTTTGAGAAATCAGGACTTATGAGAACCGGTGTTTTGGTTAACGCTTGTTTCACCAGTTCAAAGGATGTCTTCGCTTCTGCGGTCCATTTTACCCCTTGCTCCTTCAACATGTTTGTGATATTTCTAAGGAGCTCAGCCAAGTTGGGGATGAACCTTCTCAAAAAGTTAATCTTTCCTATGAAAGACTGCAACTCTTTGATATTTCGAGGATGAGAGATTTGCAATATGGCCTCAATCCTCATGGGATCAATCTTTATACCCTCTTCTGAAATAATGTGTCCAAGAAGTTTACCTTCTTGGAGACCGAATAAAGTCTTCTTAGGGTTCAACGATATCCCAAACTTCCTACACTTCTCGAAAAATTTCCTCAAATGTTCTAAGTGTTCTTCATCTGTTTTTGAAAACACAGCTACATCATCAAGATAGATAATGATGAAGAAGCCTAATTCTTCCGAGAATGCTATGTCCATGGCTCTCTGAAAGGTTGCTCCAACATTCATTAAACCAAAAGGCATTTTCACATACATGAAGGTGCCCCAAGGTGTAGTAAAAGTTGTCTTTAATTGATCACCAGGGTGGACTAGGACTTGGTTATACCCTGAATAGCCATCCAGCAAAGAAATTCTTTTAGACCCTACCACCCTTTGCAAAATATGATCCATCTTGGGCAAAGGGTAGTTGTCTTTTAATGATGCTTTGTTTAAATTCCTGAAGTCTATACAAAGTCTGATTTCTCCAGTCTTTTTCCTAACTGACACCAGATTAGACACCCACTAAAAATATCTAATAGGGACAATAATACCAGCATCATGCATCTTCATAATTTCCTTCTTAACCAATGGCAACTGGACAAGGTTGATTCTGCGCAGTTTTTGTTTGAATGGTTTTTGGTTTTCTTTAAGAGGGATTTTGTGCTGTATTATTTCAGTGTTATAGGATTTGAGATCTTTGTAACTCCATGAAAAAACATCAGAAAATTCTTTAAACAACTCTAAGTATTTGAGTTTAATGTGAGCTGGTAGAGTTTTAGACAGTTTGATCAATGTTGGTTTTTCCTCACTGCCTATATTACATTCTTCCACTTCAGTTTCCACAGGTTCCAGTTTTGGTTTTTTGGCCACATCATCAAAATCAAACAGTTCTTCTAGAGGGGCCAAACCCTTGGGCAGACTATCATTTTTAGAATGCAGAGTTTCCATTTCTTCTACTTCTGGTTTCGGACTTAATTCTGCTTGGTGTGTAGATGTGATAGTCTGAAGGTTTATATGTACCAGCTGTGGAGATGGTTCTTCCTCGCCAAGAAAATTTTCTTCACTGCAGTCTGTATCATAGTCTGAATCTGAACTATGGGGTTCAAACTCATTTCTGAATTGCATGAAGTCTTCTATTTGTGTATCCCCATCAAATACCTGCCAATATTTCTTGTTATCTGGGATAGCTGGTCTGAATTTTATCTGAGAAGTGTCATCATACAGCATTGGGCAGGTTCTAGCAGCAAAGGCTAAATTGTGGGCTGCAATGTTTCTTTTTCTTGGGACAAAAGATAAGGTAAATGTTTTCAAAAGATCAATGACATCATCCCTGTAGGCCCTAAGTCTGGGGTGATTTGCATTATACTCCCCATTGACTTGCCTAATGATTAATTCAGAATCCCCATAAACATCGATTCGTTTGGCTCCTAATTTTTTCAAAAGATGCAAGCCTAAGAGAAGGGATTCATATTCTGCTATGTTGTTGGAACACTGAAAGTTTAATTTGCATGAGATGAATTCTGTATGATTGTTTTCAATGTTAGTGATCCAGACACCCGCACCAGCATTTGTTTTGGTGCATGACCCATCAAAATACATAGTCCAGAGAGGCAGATTTTCAATTTGGTGTAAGGGCTTTGTATTTCTTGATTCCTCAATTTTTTCATTGGGTTGAGGACTGTCTTTCTGACCGTCAAGTTTTGAGCTCAAAGGATCGATAACTTGGAGTTCCAGGTCTGTGTTAAGTTTGCTAGGATCTCCAGACACAATAGACCGTTTTGGCATTTCAACATCGTCCTCCTCCTCGGTTTCAGCCCTTAATTCTGTTGACATGACTTGTTCTGTGAGTGTTTCATGATTAAACATGATAAAAGAATCAAGGCTCGTGTTTATGGCATAGAGAGGGGAGTTTTGAGGCCGATCCTGACTTGTTACTGTGTACTGCATGTGGGATTCCCTGTAAAGCTTCCTAGTTTGGTTAAAGACAGGGATAGTTGCATAGGTCATGTCCATTTGCATGGTCCCCTGTAACTTAGCCCCCCAAGACCTTGATAAAAGCATTCCATACTTAGGGGGGACATCAACCACAACAACATCCATGACTAAACATTTAGCTAGAATTTGGGCTAGATTAACACAGAGATCCTTAATCAATCCTAGACACTTAACTCTGCTCGAGTCAAAAGAGTACAGGTCTTTGTAGGGTCTGGTAATTTCAAGACCCAGGCTCTCCATTACAGCTTTTGGCATTAGGTTATGGGAAGCACCTGAATCATGCATAGCATTATGCAGAATTTTGTCATGAATGTTTAAGCTTACATAAAAGGGAGGGACAGGACCTTCTTGGAACTTTCCTTCAATATTTGGACCAAAAATAAGCTCTGGTTGGTCATCATTAAGATTGAGAGTATCTTCATTATCTTCTAAGTTTAAAGCCTTCAAAATTTTGGACCTATATACACGTTGGGCAGCTAACTTAGTCAAAGGGACAGAGATCTTAATCTTTGAGATTTCTTGTTCCAGGCTGAAAAGGTTTTGATTCTTCAAAGTATTGACTTCAACCCTGTTTGCTGCCACTTTATCAGCAATAACAGCTTGCTGATTTGGTTTATCTACAGTTAAAACAATTGTTTTCGCAGGAGTACTAACCGATGTGATAGTACTACTATCGTTGGCACTCTGTTTTCCGATATTTTGAGTGTCTTTCTCTTTACCATTACTAGAATCGACCACCACCGTTTTTTCCTTTGGTTTGATCGTTTTAGACTTGGTTGCAGTGTTGTTTTGAGAAGGTTTGTCAGAGGTTTTATTTTTGGGGGTTTGTTGATTAGATTTACTTCTGAGTTCATATTCCCTTAAAGGTTCTATGACATCATTCTCCATGTTCTGACAGCTGTTCTCAGTATCATTTCTTCTGTCATCATAAGGTGTATAAAGACCTTGTTTATTATCATAATGAACCTCAAGGTCATCATCATCTACCCCAAACAAGTTTATATCATCTTCCTCTGTTATTTGATCTGTTTGTTCAACCTCACTTAAAAAATTCTGATGAAAGGGAGGAATGATCTGCTGATCATCTTCCCTGGGTCTGTTTGGAGGCTGATTTCTTCTAAGATTCTGATTCTGGTTTTGGTTTCTGTTTTGAGGAGCATTTTGATTTAGACTTGCTTGTGCTCTCTCTAGAATGCTCATTTTCTTCATCATTTCTTCCATCATTCTTTCCATCTTCGAGCTCGAAGTAGAAAGGGTGGATTCCTCTCTAAAAGATACTCTCTTTTCAGCTTTCATCCTTGCCCTTTTCTCCATGAGGTTCACCTCCACAGAAAGAGCACCTCTTTGCATATCTTCAAGGGTTTCAAAGACTCTTTCTCTGAGCGAATATGTCATGTCTGGATCAAACCCTTCCGGAAATTTGTTTAAGGCTGATCCCTGAGGAGGTTTCAGTTCAGGGGAAAGTGCATTATACACACTGTTGAATCTGGTGCAATAAGCTTGTACACTTTCCCCAGAGTTCCTATGGAGATTGTTATAGTCGGAAAGGACTTGGAGAGGGTTTTTCCTTACTTCCCATTTGTTTAAGAATGTTTTATGGAAGGCTTGAAGGTCGTTAATACTATGGGGGGTTAAACCTTTAAACCATTTTCTCACATCTCCCCCCAAACTTTGAGCAAACAATCTGATTTTGACAGATTCATTATCGATTTCATTTCTATCAAAGTAGTCATTCATCTTGTCCACATGTTGAGATGCTGTTATGGTATTATTAGCATCATATAATGGAATTTTGGACTGATAGTCCTGTGGAAGATTGACTAATGGTATAGGAAGGACTAAGGGAGCATACCATGCTGCCATGATAAGCGGTGGGGGTGGATTTACAAGAGGATGAGTGGGTTGAAGGGGAGTGGTTTGAACAGTGGGTGAAAAATGAGCAGAAGGGGATGGAACAGCAGTAGGTTTTTGAGCTGACCTTGGATGAGGGACACCTAGATTATGTAAGAAATGTAGATCTGGGGGTGTTGATTCTCTATTCCCAAGAGTCTCGCTGGTTTCGGGAGATGAATGGGTAGGCTCAGAATCTAACTGATCTAAATCGCCAAATGACCTAGTTCTGAATGGGTTTAATAAGTCAATTTGTGATTCATGAAGAGTTGAAAGGTTTTCAGGGACTGAATTGGCTCTCAGGGGTGGTCTGAAGATAGTTGAGGATTGTATTCTAGGAGACTTCCTGAGAATTCTTTCAGGGTTATCAACTATTTCAGGAGGATCTGGGTCAGGATGGGCTCTAGTATGAATCTTTTTAGGAGCCACAATGTTTATGTGAATAGACCCAATCTAAACAAGAAAATTTCAACCAGATATGTCAATTTTTAGACGGTTAACTAATCTGTTTTCTCAATTCGAATCCTGCAGTCCTTTAAGTGAACATGAATAATTTTAAAATGATAAGGGTTCTCTCCAGTGGAGTCTTCAGGTCTGTTCAGGATGGTGGAGTCGCCAGGTGGAAGGTTCAAAGTATTCTCCAAGGAGTACACTGTCCACCACAGTGTCTATGAGACATTCCTTTTCAGAGATGTCTCGAAACACAACCAACTCTAACCAGAGATTGACTGGGAGGGCATTCACCAGATATGTCACCCCCAAAAGAGGATGAGATCCAGAGGCTACCTGGCCCTTTCCAGACTCTGTCTAAGAGTATAGGGTAAAACACATGAAAGACGTATACAAGATATCAAAACTAGTGTTTTACTTGCCAATCTGAAATGTTTTTGGTATTTTCTGAATTGTTTATATTGTGGTTTAAAAGAATGTCCTAAATTTGCCTCAAAACTTAGCTACGGTTATGAAACAAAGACAGTCTATCCTTATGGCTAAGCTAGCTGATTTTCCAAGGTTAGATAAAAACTTAAAAGAACCCTAGGATCGACCTAGTTTGTCACTGATTCAAACAAGTTTTATCATGATTACCATTTTTTGGTAGTGCTTGAAAAGGCTACTTTTTACTCTCAAGGTGTTATATGAAAATAAAGGGGAAAAAGATGAAAACTCAAGTCATGTTCCCCAGTTGAGTCGCCAGAAATGTTAGTTCCTAGTGGCTCAGCTGCAAAGTAGAACAATTGTCATGGAACCAGAGATTTTGAGTTAAACTCTCCCCAGTGGAGTCGCCAGAAATGTTAGGTCTCTGTAACAAGCAAGATTGGCAAAGTCCGATTACAGAGTTAACATCGTTTCAACCAACTTTGGGATTCTAGGATCTAGCCCTCCTGAATCCGGAGAGGGATCTCTCCAATATGTACAAAGATGGATATTGTCTTTGAAGTTTAGGGTGATGATATTAGGCTAGTTATGAAGGCCAAGTGTTTTGTTTGGTTTTCTCAGATGGCTGAACATAGTTGCTGTCTGAGACGGAAAGATCTATATGCAAATAGGTTCAAAGGTGAGAAGTTGCAAGTGAACCAAATAAGATTTAATTCTAAAGAAAGATGATGGCAAGTTTTCAATCCATTGGGCTATGGAGTCATAAGAGAATTTAATTGAAGCATCCAGGTTCAAGAGTAATCTATGGGGCAAGTCATCTAGGCCTAAGGATCTCTTTGAAGTTTGATTTATGGAATGGGGTGATACAAAAAGAAAGGGAATTAACAGATGCAGAACAAAGAGCAGCCCAGGATCTGGTAAGTACTTTGAAACTAGCCAGCCTTTGACCAGGCACTTGAGAAAAACATAGAAGCAAACTAGGATCTGGTAAGTACTTTGAAACTATCCAGCCTTTGATACACTTCTAATAGAACACAGATTAAAAACAAAGGGAAACTTAAAGGCAACCTTTGGAGCAGGAACTAGCGGGCAGGGCTCACCTTTCTCCTCATCTTAGTCCTTCTTTACTTAGTTACTTTCAAGACAATTACCAAGATAACACAGAATGGCCCAAGATCTGATAAGTACTTTGAAACTAGTCAGCTTTTGACACATCCTAAGGGAAACAGACAAATAGTTGAGGAAACAAGAAAGGGACTCAGGGCTAACCTTTGATTTCCTCAATTCATTCCTTACACAACATACGTGACGGTAACATTTAAAAACAACATTCAGCAGTGACGAAAAGATGAGGGAACGCCAGCATCTCTGTGCGTAGACTGAATTAAATCATTTCTAAATAACACTATTAGAAGAAAACATTTAAATAAAGATTTCTCAGCCAGAGAAGATCACCAATATACAGCAAACTCTAACACTGTTTAAATTGTTTTTTACAGTGGAAAATGAAACGAATTGAAAACAGAAATAAAATGACAAGTTACAGTGAGAATAACATCACCATCAGCATAGACCAGGATCCCATAAATCTGCTTGTATTGATTGCTTCAAACCGGTTACAATATTCAAATCCAATGTTTTAATCCATCTCTCTTCACAACCTAACCTATCTGTTACAAGCAGAGCTCCAAGAGCCCATGAAACCACTATTTACAGTCAAGAGTTTTCCACTCAGAAACAGCTACAATACTTCAGCAATTACATTGACAACCAACTAATCCAGCCCCTCACTCATCTTCTTCTGGAGTATTTATAGAAGGATGAGGAGGTGAGATCTGATAAAAAGATCTCAAACATAATCAATGCAGAATTAATGCCTTCCTGACCCCGTGAGGTTCGATGAAGAAATTCTACAGGTGTTACATTGCATTAATGTGTTTATACTTAAGAAGTAAGCTCGAAGAGAGCTTTTTTTGACCTTTGAGGCTCTGCGTACTATTAGGGTTACTCTGCAAACATTTTGTCATTCAATCCGATGCAGTAATAACTTCTTTGGTTGTTCGAGGCATAATATCTGATCTTGTTCAATAAATTTATCCTCTGATTGAGCTTTCTGAGGCAATAGGTGGCACTGTGGTGGTTGAGGAATCAATTTGCCTCAAAGTATGGCGGTGGAGGCGATCTGTCTGATGAACACTTTTAGGTTTTGCTTTAATCCGTGTTCTGAGCCGGGGATTAGGCTTTTGATAACCGTCTTAGTCGTAATCCCCGCCAATCTTCTCGCAAAACCACTGCTCTGGTTCAGTCTGTCTTCAATCCGATACTCTTTCTCTGCTCTGATATTGACGGCAATCTTCGAGCTTTACAGGGACGTGTGGCAACCAAAGCTCATGAAAATTTGTTGATATCACGGTTCTTCTCCGTATGATCGATTCCCTGGATGAATCGAAAGGATTGGAGTCGTCACCCTCATCCTTTAGATTTCATAGAATACGAAGAAAAACCTTAAAAACCTGCAAAAAACAAGAAAAATGAGGAAATCTTGCGTTATATGGATAGACTGCATCGGAAGGCGTGCGGGAGAATTTGAGCGATCAGAGCCGTTGATCAAATTTCAATCAATGGTTGGGAGCATTTTGAACAGTCAACGGAGAAGAAGGTGGACGGTACCATGGAATCGGGAGAATGAACGAGAACCGTCGATCTACAGAGATCGACGGTGGGGATTAACCTTTAAACGCGCCGGGGAAGATTTTAACGGGGGAGCGAATTCGTTAAAGGGTGAGCGGGAGAGGTGATCGAGGACCGTCGGATGGGAGGGCCCAGATCCGACGGTGGGGGTGAATCCCGCTGCATGGCCATAGGACGAAGTTTAACGTGCAGGAGAAAGACATGGCACGGCGGTTTTCGGGGTGAGGTGGAGAACAAGTGTCGGCCAGCGCGTGGAATCGCTGGCCGACGGTCTAAAACTGCCTCCGGACGAAAGGTGGTGCGGGCATGAAACAGGTGGAAAATGAAAAACAGCGCGGCGAAAAAGGGGGGGGTCCAGCAGATGACGGGTACACTCCGCACTGTCGATCCGAGGGACAGATCGACGGCTGAGTTTAAATACGATTTTCTTTGGTGGAAAAAAATAAAGTAAACCCGACTTTGCGTTTTACAAAGGTTTTCAATGTTTTCGGGTGATAAATTATTTCTGCGGGTTAAGCGCCCAGCGGTCTTAGCAGATGGTTCCGGCGCTGGGGCATATGAAGGAGAAAACGAAAAGGGGCTTAGCCTGAGGGGCTAAAACCTAACGCATAGAAACACATGATTTTCTATGGTTTTTTTTTTTTAAATGATTTTTGCAAGAGGAGAAAGGTTCCGATAGGTCAAAAAGTGGGTTTTCAACCTCAGGAAATGAGATTGATGGAGGAATAAGGGATATAAAAGGGTTTGATGGGGTTTCTTATGGATGAAAGGAGACTTGAAGAAATGAAGGGAAGATGGAAGAAGGGGGGAGGAAAAAGGGGAAGGATGCAGCAATATTTGATTAGGATTTTCATGGAACATCAGAGGCAGAGAGGATAAAGGGTATGTAGAACCAACCAGTAGTTTGGAATCTCACCAACAGAATTCAAGCATCAACAATTTTCAGGATTAAATTTGTTTCTTGAAGGCTGCAAAGAATATTTAGCCACTAACTGATATAATTGAAAAATATGGGTGGCTAACACAATATTTCTGCAAAAATGTGGAACAAAAACCTTGTGCAAGAAGCCTTTGAGGCAGCTGATTTTTCTTCTTCAAAAGAGTTGTTTTGCATCAAAAACAACTCAACTCAACTTAACAAAAGAAGGAGATATTTACAAGCTTGTATGCTTGACCTTGCTGCAGAATGGAGTAGAGCTTTAAGAGAAACCCACAAATCAGAAATTTTGTGTGCCCAAACTATGAATGCCACTGTTGTTTTGAAAATGAGGACCAAATTGTCTTCAAATGTAAATCTCTTGCAAAAGATCACCCTTCTACCAATGCCACAAATCACAATGCAAATTTTCTCTTTTCACTATGTATTCAATCCATCTTTTCACATGCCATTTCCTCTTTATTTTATGCTATTCATTTTCTCTCTTCCTCTCTCTCTGTTGTATTTTTTTTTTTAATTAATTAAAAAATATATTAATTAAAAATGGGAATTAATTAAAAAAGGGGGGAATTTAAAAGGTCGAATTTAAAAAACAATTGTGCGAGGTATTATATTGGGGGGGGGTAGATATAAAAAAAAAAAAAATTAAAAAAATATGGGGAAGTGTAATGAGGGTGAGGGGAAGGTCGTGGTAAGGCTGAGAGGGGTTGGAAAGAGCGATGGGAGGAGCGGCAAGAGTCGTGGGAGAGGACATAAGGGGAAGGCGAGGGTGTTAAGGGGAGAGGGGGCGCATGAGCGAGGGGGAGGGGAGAGGGTGATAGGGGGGCGGGGTATGAGCGTTTGCAGGTGCAGAGCTCAGGTAGAGAAGGGAGGGAAGGACTGTGCAGTGAAGTGGGGAGAGCGTATGGAAGGGGGAGGGGGTAGAGAAGTGTATGCAGGTGAGGGGTAGGCCGTGTAGGAACAACGAGCGTGAGGTAGGAGAGCGCTGCGTGCAGAGGGGAGGTAAGGGAGGGGCGTAGTGGGTAGGCAGCGTATGCCAGTTGTTTTGCTGCACATTTTTGCAGAAATGAGGGGCAACAGTGAAAATTTCAAGTACTGAAATACAACAGTAGATTGCAGAAATTGCCAATCAAACCTAAAAAAAATTCCAGTAGCCTAGTAGCAGAGAATATTTTCCAACAGCAGAAAAACCCAGAATTGCAGAAATTTTTTTTTAATGGAAAAACTCAGAATTTTTTCAGAGAATTTTTCAGAAAATTTCAGCAGTAAAAACCCAAAAAATTCTTCAGAAACCCACTTTAACTAGTATTCCAGCAGCTCTTCAAAATGGTGCAAAAATTAAAATGTAGAAATTGCAGAATAATGTACAGTGAGAAAACCTACAGAATGCCCTCCAAATGTTGCTATTCTTGAAGACGAAATTTCTGAATGTTGCTTCTTCTCAATGCAAATTTCTGAATGCAGCAAAATGTTTGCTGCAACAATCTCTGAGTGCTGCAAAAATTATCAAAATTTTTGCAGATATGCACATGCCATAAACACAAATGGCTCACTCAAGGTTGAGCTGGTTATGAACGTATCCGTTCCGATACCATGTTAAACACACACATGGTGTATGAGGAAGATAAACACACACACACAAGAGACTCAATACACAATGAAAGATAAGCGTGAGGCTTTCTTATTTTTCCATTATACATGATATACATTTATAGTACAATGGTGTGACTCTTGGTTTCACATTCCAAGGTCACTTGGACTCCATTGTGACTTTTCGCATTCCACACCTACCAATGTAGGATTAGGTGTTCCAACAATTCAAAGTGATGAGGTATACTAAGCAATGAAACCCTAGAATCATTTTTATTAGAATTGTTGTAAAGTTAAAAAGTAATGGTCATAGTTTCTTCACCCTTGTCAAACTCTCCTCAACCAAACTACTTACATAAGTAACACTCTCCTCAACAAGGGTGCTTGATATGTGACGAAGGTTTGTAGCAATTTATTTTCCCTTAATGGTTGCTAAGGAAATTCTAGATTACTTCTTTGATGCCCATGAGATAACC
>JAXQQM020069320.1:0-112500 GCA_034641835.2 Pinus albicaulis | reverse complement strand
AGGTTGCCTAATATCTTAGCAAAGATTGAAAGGATCTAGTCAATTTAGTGGACATTTGGAAATACGTCCACGTTTGGTCAAAGAAAAAGTAAGCAAAGTAAGCTTATGTCGCTAGAGATATAATCCTAGGAAGAGGTTATAAATAAATATTGTGATTAGGATCTAAGTGTTGGTACATATATCAAATTTTACACAACATCCTCTCCATTGTTATCATTGTCCTTCTTATTGTGACAACATTCATAATTACAGTATTAACATACTTCCAGTTGGCGATTGAGGATTATGCATGGAGTTGAAGGAATTTTAGGGACTATGTCACCATAAATATTTTACAATAGATCAAGAAATTTCTATAATTATTTAGGAATGACTATTTCTAGAGATATCTAGGACTAACAATAACTTTATAAAAATTTCTAGACTAATAAACTCTCAAAAGTATCTTTCGAAAAATATCTTGTGCTAACTACTAACTTCCCAATTAAATTAATTAATATGATAAATTATATTTTATAAATATTAATAGAATTTGATAGCAGTAGTAAACTACTCTCCTTGGTTTTTCTTTTAAAGAAACCATGCTCATAAAAAAATTATGTTGGAATTATGGCTAATGTGTTTTCCTTTATGGCAACCTAGTTGAAAAATATGTTCTTGATGTAAACTTGCTTATAATATGATGGTTATGGAACTAATGCAAATATCAGGAGGGGGAAGAGATGGTGAGTCCTTGTGCATGCAGAGAGGCTAGGGTTGATGATTCCATAATATTCTATGGATATGATACTCTTTGTTGCACAGATCCTGGTGAGCTAGAGAAATATTAGATAAGAGTTTCCATACTCTAAATTCATATGGAGTACGAATTTGAAAAAATATCACTGAAGATATCTTTGATTTCTAGTTATAGACGCGCCAAATGACCCATGAGTGGATGGAGTATCAGTAATCTCTGTTGAACCCTTAGTTAAACTGAGAGAGGGGGTGAATCATTTTAACACATTCATGGACTTTTAAAACTTTCCTTTAAACTTATTTACACCTTCATTTCATGATCAACTTATTACATAATGTAACAACAATCTTAATATGTGAGCAACAAGTATTAAGCAGATTAGATACACCATATCAACACATAAACATCATGCACATAGACAACAGATATAAGTGGAAACCCATAAGGGAGAAAACCACATCTTATTGTTGTTGTGATGCAAAGGCAAGCTCCAACTCCCTCTCACCACTGATTTTCTATAGGCTCCAACCTACAGGAGGCTACTACCTCAATTCTGCAAGCTACAACTTGCAAGGAAGCTCCAACTCCAATCTATTTTCTGCAAGCTACAACCTACAGGAGGCTCCTACCTCAACCAACTACAACTGGACATCTATCAAGCTACAACTTGATATGGAAGCACCAAATTCCTCACACTACTATGAAAAAACATGCTGATTTACCTGGATATCAGCTCTGTTATATTCCTTCTTCACTGCTGTCCTCCACCCTTCATATCAGCCTTTATCCTTGGATCTTCACAACTTCTCTGTCTACTCCTTCTTCTTCTTACTCTTTCTCACTTCTTTCTTCCTTCTATCAACCTCTTTATGCATATGTTGGTAACATTATTTATAGGGATCACCTCATAACTGTTTGCATTCCACAGGGAATTCGAAATGAACAGGTATGACTCTTTGCCTTCCCCCTTCTCATTTTCTTGTCTAGCACATTCAGAATAATATAACAGAATATATATATTTGTGTATTACAGTGGAGTTTTTCTTTGCCTACAGAGACTTGCCTTTGCATCACATACAATAAAAATAATTAAATCATTTACATTTACAGATACAATAATACATTTCACTCAGCCCTTTCAGCTCTTGGTTCGTCATACATTTGTCTTTTCTGCTGTTGTCACTGTCTTTTCAGTTTCTGCTGTTATAGTCCAGCTCTGTTGCATAACTGCTCATTTTGTCCGACTTGACCCATTCTATTGCATTTCTAACAGTGTCATCATATCTCCTTTTGCCCGACCATGCCTCTTTTTCTCGTGCCCACAGCGTTCAACCTTCACCGCTCTTCTAAACATCTGGTTCTGCCTTTTTCTCTGTGTCGGGTCCTTACCCGAGCCTTTCTACCTGCGTTCATACTTTCCTCTTTTTTTTTAACGTTATAATCCTCCTTTGCTCTCTGAAACGATTTAACAAAGGAAATCCACATACTTCCGGACTTGAAATGCTTTAGGTTTCATCTTTGGTCTTCATCGCGTCCACTCTCTTTATCACACTTAGGCGATTCCAGTTATCCCTGTGCCTTCGTCCATCTGATCTCCCGATATGCGATATGCGATGGGTCCCACTTGAATTTATCGCTACTTCGCATCGCAAATTCTATAACTTGCGAATTCTTATCACATAAGCATCATCGATTGTGATATGCGATATGTGACAGGTCACACTTGACTCTATCGCTACTTCGCATTTCGGCGTTCCCATGTGTTTCTTGCTATGCATAGCTCTTCCAACGACCAATGTGATTTCTCAAAGGGAAACCTTATACCTTCGGATTTGAAATCCTTTAGACTTTTTCTTTGAAGTTGCATTGCATCCGGAACTCTTATCGCATTTTTCATTTCGCCGATTCAACCTTGCTCTTACGATCTTCACCCTTTCGATCTTACGATTTGCGATATGTGGGCTAGGTCCACGTCATCTCCATGTCATCGTGCCATGTCACCTTCACGTTATCTCCATGTCACTACCACACCATCTTTATTTATTTGCGATTTGTGGGGTTAGGTCCATGTCAACTGCCATATCATCGCCACGTCATCATATCGCACTTCGCATTTTCTGTAATCACTGTGTTTGTGCGATTACTCTCCTGCTCCGATTGTGATATTCGATCACATCACATCGCATCGCTTCGCCACTTCATGGTATGCAATGGAATTTGCATCGCCGATGTGCAATATAGAGTTGTGTCGCCACGTGTCCCTTCGCATCGCCACATCGCATCGCAACTTTGCATCCATCCAGCGGCTATCACATTCGCTTGCGATGTCTGATATAATCTCTGCCATCTATCTCCTTTAATATTATCCGTTCATCATGCCAGTCCACCACTGTTCTTTTGGAGTTTAGGAAAGCGAGTCATTTCTCGGCCAACTGGAGCACTCGCAGTACGGAATCATCATCGCTTATTATAAAGTAGTGAATGACAACCGTCGAACTTCGGTCAACGCCCGATGGGCAGGTCAACTGCGTAGGCACCCCCTTGGGTTAATCATCGGACTATTTTTGCCCCTGCGGTACCGTTGATCCCAGATCAACATTAACCGCGCTCATACGGTGTGCATGAGGTTTAGCCTTTGCTGCTGCCTTCGCTGGTCCCACACCTTTAATCATTCCACTCTATAATCATATAACCTTTAATATATAAAACATTTGTAAAGGTTTATCTTTCCGCTGGTCTTGCACGTATACCGATGCCGCATCTTCAATTAAACGACTGCCATCCATCCTGCTCGCAATCCAACGGTCTTCATCATATTGCAGATATCAAAGTTTATTACTCGACTTAACATAAGTCATAAATACAATATAACTTGCCCTTCCATACTTTGGTTTAAACGAATTTATGAGTTTACTTTGGTTAAAACCCAAAGCACCAAAATAATATTATATTCGGGTCCCACAGCATATCCAACTTACCCTTCCACTTTTCATCAAATCCAACGATTGATAATTCATCGCACTCCACAACCGATTTATGCGTATATCCAACGGATATCGCATTCCAAGATGCATAACATTTAACGTGCCTTTTTAACACCATCGAGTCCACACCTTTGTTAACCCCTGCGCAACTTCGGGTGCGAACACCGTCGGATCTCAATTGTTGATGATCGAATGGCTATCGCGTTCAATTAACCCCGGCGGCTTATCGCTCAAAAGTCATGCGAAACTGGCGGTTTCGCGCCCGTGACGTGTCACAGTCTTATTTGATCGCGTTCAATTTCGATAAAACCACTTACCACTCGAAGGCTGTGCGAAAACCATCTGTTGTTTTCCGAAACCTCCTTCACTGTTCACTGTGATGCTACTCATGGTTCCGCTGCGTCGTTGACATCTAATTTCTTTCGTTACACCTCCTTCGTATACTTGTTCAAACCATCGATTCATTTCACTGCACTATGACTTCTCCTTTACTCCATCGTTCTGCTTTCACGATATCAACCAGTCTTCAAGCCCTCTCTGGCATTCATTCCACCCATGGTTTAACCTCTATATTCAATTTTTGTGGTTCTTATCCATCGTTTTCCATTACAGTAAAAACCCCAAATGGGCAGCCGCAACCCACTGATACGTTAAACCCTGTGTGACATCTCTGCAACAATTCCATTTGAGTCTGATCTGCTACCTTGTCTTGGTGCTACTCCTTTGTGCTCCTTTGCCATCAATGAAAATATTTCCAACGGTCTCCCCCTTTGGCATTGATGGCAACACAACCACCAATACTCCCATACTTCCTTCAGGAGTTCCTCAAGTATCTTGTCTTTCTTCCTCTGTTTGCTTTACAGAAGACCCTTTCTTCTTTTGCTTGCTTTTCCTCCCCCTTTGACATCAATGGCAAAGGGTTGCACTTTTCCCAGTGTGGGTTCTATCTTTTCATAATACTATGATCTTGAGGACCTGTTCCATGCACTGCTCCATTGCTCTAGCGCTTTTGTGACAAATTTTATTGACTGCTCTCCCCCTGGAATGGTGCTTTCTTATCTGATATTGACTATCATTTGTCTTCTGCACTGATCTTGTTTCTTGTATGCAACCCTCCTCTTTTTTTTTTAGAGGGTAACATTTGTAGAGACTACCCATAGTTTGTCTCTTAGATATTCGAATGGTTCTTTAGCAAGAGGTTTTGTGAATATGTCTGTTGTTTGTTCCTTAGTTGGTACATATTCCAACTTCACTAATTTCTGTGCTACTTGTTCTCTGAGGAAGTCGTACTTTATTGGGATGTGCTTTGTTTTTTAATGAAGTACAGGATTTTTTGATATACTTATTGCACTTGTATTGTCACATTTGATAGAAATAGGTTCATCAATGCTTACCTTCATGTCTTGGAGAGTTTGTTTCATCCACATTACTTGTGTGCAACATGCTGCTGCTGCTATGTATTCTTCTTCTGTTGTAGATAGAGAGATAGAAGTTTGCTTCTTGCTTAGCCATGCCACCAGAATTTTTCCCAAATAAAATGCACCTCCACTTGTGCTTTTCCTGTCATCCACAACGCTGGCCTAATCTGCATCTGTGTATGCTGTCAATGTGAAGCTTTTTCCTTTTGGATACCATAGGCCATAATGTGAAGTTCCTTGTAGATATCTAAATATTCTCTTGATTGCAAGTAAATGATTTTGTTTTGGTGCTGCTTGATATCTTGCCACAAGTCCTACTGCCAACATAATGTCTGGTCTAGAAGCAGTTAGGTATAGCAGACTTCCTATCATGGATCTGTAAAGTTTTTGATCTACATCTATTGATCCATCATTAGCACATAGTTTGCATCCAGTGATCATGGGAGTTGACACAGGTTTGTAGTCTTCCATTTGAAACCTTTTCAACATTTCTCTTAAGTATTTTTCTTGCGAAATGAATATTCCTATGTTCTTTTGTTGAATTTGAAGTCCTAAATAGAAGGTAAGCTCTCCAATCATTGACATCTCAAACTCTGATTTCATTTCTTCAGCAAATCCTTTTGCTAACTCATCTTTGTTGCTACCAAACATGATGTCATCTACATACACTACTACAATTAAGAGTTCATTTTCATTAGCCTTTATGTACAAATTGCTATCTACTCCTCCTTTCTTGAACCCTTGTTTTTGCAAGTATTTGTCCAGCCTTGAATACCATGCACGAGGAGCTTGTTTCAGACCATATAAGGCTTTCTTTAATCTGCACACATAGTCATGTTTATCTGTTAATGAGAATCCTTCAAGTTGTTCCATGTAGACTTCTTCCTCTAGATCTCCATTCAGGAAGGAAAAATTCACATCCATTTGATATACCTTGAAATCATGATAGCATGCAAAGGCCAAAAACATTCTGATTGCTTCCATTCTGGCTACAGGGGCAAAGGTTTCATCATAATCAAGACCTTCAATTTGTGAATATCCTTTGCATACAAGTCTGGCTTTATTTCTGATTACCTGCCCTTGTTCATTCATCTTATTCTTGAATATCCATTTTGTGCCAATGAAATTTTTCCCAGTGGGTCTTGGAATTAATTCCCAGGTATTGTTCTTCTCAATTTGGTCCAGTTCTTCATTCATAGCATTTACCCAGTTTTTGTCTTTGTTGGCTTCTTCGAACTTCTTTGGCTCTATTTGAGATAGCATGGCTAGGTATACTTCTTCTGTCTGTTCAGCAAGTTGTCTTCTTGTCTGGACTCCCACACTCTTGTCCCCAATGATTTGATCTTTTGGATGGTTCTTTTGAGTGTGTCTTGAGGGACCTTTTGAGTTTAATTCAATATCTTCTGTTGTCTTGCTATGTTCATCATTGTCTTGGTTCTCAGCTTCATGATCATCTGGAGGATTGGCGCAGCTTGTGCTTCTTGTTCTGTTTGGTAGATCTTCATCAAATCTTACATTAATGCTTTCCACAATTTTGTGTAGTCTTTTGTTGTAGCACCTGTAACCCTTACTCTTGGATGCATATCCTAAAAATATTCCTTCATCAGCTCTTGCATCAAACTTCCCCAGTTTTTCATCATTATTTTTTATGAAACACTTGCTTCCAAATACTCTAAAGTGCTTGATTGATGCTGGTTTACCATGCCATAATTCGTAAGGAGTCTTATCACAATTTGGTCTTAGATGAGCTTTGTTGAGAATATGAACAACTGTGTGTACTGATTTTTCCCAATAGGTTTAGGGAATGTTACTTTCTTGCGTCATAGCTCTTGTAATCTATTGTACTGACTTATTTTGTCTTTCTGCCACTCTGTTCTGTTAAGGTGTACCTGCAATTGTAAACTGTTGTTTTATCCCATGTTCATTGCATAGGTCTGCAAAATCATAGTTTGCGAATTCACCTCCTCTGTCTGATATGATGCACTTTAGCTTGCATCCTGTTTGATTTTCTGCCAATGCCTTGAATATCTTGAATTTCTCATGTGCTTCAGATTTATATTTGAGAAATGCTACCCACGTCATTCTGGAAAAATCATCTATTATCAGCATGAAATAAGATTCTCTGCTTGGTGCTTTAGTTCTTGAAGGTCCACACAGGTCCATGTGTACAAGCTAAAGTGGCCTACTTGTTGATAGTTCATCTTTGGTCTTGAAAGATGTGCGGGTCTGTTTGCCCAATTGGCAAGATTTACATATGGTATTTGAAGGCTTCTTTATTGTTGGCATATCTCTGACTGCATTCTTCTTGCTCAGACTGATGATGTGGTCAAAGTTTAGGTGTCCCAGTCTTCTATGCCATAACCATGATTCATCAAGTTTGCTTATGTGGTGTGCTTCATTGTCTTCTTCCACTATATAGACATTACTTTATATTCTAACACCTTTTATCAAGGTATTTCTTGTGGTGCTTGATCTTACCTCACAATCTTGGGCTCTGAAAAGGACCTCACAGCCTTTATCACACATTTGACTAACACTTAGTAGATTGGCTTTCAGCCCATCCACAAATAGTACATCTTGAGCCTTTCCTCTTCCATTATTCAGACTGACTGAGCCTTTTCCTTTGATTTTCCCTGCTTTATCATTGCCGAATGTTACATTTCCAGATTTCTTTTCATCAAAGGTTACAAACTTGCTTCTATCTCCAGTCATATGCTTTGAGCATCCACTATCCAAATACCATTGGCTTTTCTGATCTTGGGCTATTAGAGCCAGGTCACACTTATTCAACTTCTTTTTCCACTGCAGGCAGCTATTTGTTTGGCACCTTTTCTGAGAAGATGGACCACATTCTTTGAGAGGACATTTGGAAGACATGTGTCCGATTTTATGGCATACAAAGCATTTGATTATATTTTTAAATGGATTATGTGTACAAGTGAACTCTCCATTGTTCATAAATCTCCTTGGGGTTTTGAACATCAGTCTTTGTCCATATGTTCTGCACTCCATGGCTTTATGGCCAAACCCCTTACAACAAAAACAATACCCATGGAAACGATTAGTGTACCTGGTGAAAGGTTGTCCTCTCCATTTGTTTGCTTGAGGTAGTATTTTCAATTTCTTCGTCTTTTGCTGGTTGAAATCAATTATCTTTGTTTGACAGTATGCAGCAATATGCCCCAGCTTGTGGCAGAAAAAACAAATGATATTTCTCATAGGAGGAAAGAATCTCTTTTTATAGCTTCCAAATTTATTCAATTCATATTGAAGAGTGTATGAGCCTTTTCACTAGAAAAAAGCACATTGGTGAGGGTCATGCTTGTGGCCAGGACCTTTAAGGTCCATCACCAATGTCACATATGGTGACGGTCATTAAAAAACCGTCATTGTAAGTGTATATAGTGATGGTCCTTTATGGTCCGTCACCAAAGACATTTTTAATGACACTTTTGGTGACGGTCGTTAAAGGCCCATCACTAATTCTCTATTTGGTGACACTTCTAGTGACGAACTTTTAATGACCCTCACTGATGTTCTTTTTGTTACTTTTGGTGACGGTCAAAAAATGTTCGTCATCATTGATCACTAAAAACCGTCACTGTAAGTGTATATAGTGATGGTCCTTTATGGTCCATCACCAAAGAAATTTCACTTTTGGTGAGGGTCGTTAAAGGCCCATCACTAATTCTCTCTTTGGTGACACTTCTAGTGACGAACTTTTAATGACCCTCACTAATTCTCTTTTTGTTACTTTTGGTGACGATCAAAAAATGTCCGTCATCATTGATCATTCCAATGAGTTTTTGATGACGCTATGTGCCTGTTAATATATTTTTTGTCAAAATATAATGATTTAATACCATTATTGTTGAGCATTTTTTATAATATGTCCAAGGCCATAGTAGTTAGGGTCAGTCAAATTTTTAAGAAGTAATAAGCGTGTATCATTTCCCTCAAGTAATCACTAGTCGAATAGAGATTTCCTATGAGTCAACACATTATTCATATCTATTAATTTTATTATCTAGAAAATTCCATTTAGATAAAGTTCCACTATTGTGTGTAGGAAACATATTATTTAATACATAATCGAGCTCTGTAAATTCTATTAATGAGAAAGACCTAACAATCCTCAACAATCTGGGCACACCTTAAATTAATGCTTTGGCACACACTAACATTTCTTATTACCCCACATGTCTTGGAACATATTTGTACCTAGAACATCTTGTGATGACATTGATGCCCAAGCACATGGTGGCATGCGGTAGCACAAAATGGAACTCTCCTAGCATGTGTTGGCATGCTGCATATAGTCCCTAGCATGCCCTAGAACACCTTGGTTGAATGCATTGACATACATTAGCACTTGGCACACAATGCCACTTGGCATGTATTGGGACCTATTATTAGTGTGCCTATCATGCCCCTTTTAAAAAAGAATGAGTCCTGACTTATTAACCCTCTTATTGGTTCTTCCCTTTGTTGCCTTGACACATATTGATATACCCTGGCACCCTGCGCCACATCCTTAGCACCTAGCATGTATTGGCATATCTTAGCACTATTAATTGGCACATGATATAATTAGCACACCCTGGAACTCCCAAGCACACTTTGGGAATTCTTGAAATGCCTTGATATTCCCTAGCATGCCTTACCAATGCTTAGCATACCTTGTCACTCCCTCCTTAGCATGACAACTAACACTCATTAACACTAGTCTCTGGCACACGTTCCTCATATTCATTAGCTTCCATGAATTTTTACCTAGTGCTCCCTTAATGTTTTTTCCTAGTAATCCTTAACACTCATCAACATGCATTATCACTCTCTAGCACACCTTAACACTCTTCAACATTCCCTTCCACTTCATAACATGCATAACACTAGTCCCTGACACATATTGGCGCTTGGAAAGTCTTAGCATGTATGGAATATGTTGAGATGCCTTGGTATGATTTAGCATGGTTTAATATTAAATTTATTTGTGATGATCAATTGTTGGAAAGTAGATGAGAAGCAACAAAGGAATACTTGGCACTTAGAATGCACTAAGACTTTGCACTTGGAACCTACTGCTGGCTAGTGTTAGTGTGCCTAGCATGCCCCTCTTGGAAAAGGTAAATTGATGACTTATTAACCCTATTATATGTTCATTTCCTTGTAGTTTAACTTTTTTATCCCTTTTGTTGTCTTGAAAGTCCCTGACACACATTGACACACCCTTGCACATCTTGGCACGCCTTATCACTTGGAACATCTTAGCATGTTTGACATGTATTCCCACTATTTGGCACATCAAGGGGGTGAAGAGAGATGTAGTCCTAAAGCAGGTCTATTATGAGGGCCAAGTAAGGGTTGCTAAAGGGAGGTCATGATCATCCTCCAAGAGCAAGATCATCATGTGAGGGTTCAAAATAATGTTGCATACCTTAATGGTCAGTTTGTGCTAGGAAGTAGGATGGAATATTGTTGGTTCTCTTCTAGAAGATCAAGCTTAAGAGAGGTTTCTCATGAGAATCTGGGCATGTGATTTCAATGGTGTCTTTGTGTGAAGGCAACATCAAATTTTGAAATGTTGAAATTTGCAAAAAGAAACAGTGAGATTGGAAAACATAAAGGACAAAAAAAATGCACCCACACCGGTGAGGAATTTTGATGCACAAGGAGTGAGGAATGTGGGGCATCTAATCTATTTTTCCCTTAAATAAATTGGACAATAAATTGTAATTTCATCTCATAACAACTTGTGTCGGTTAATTAAGTCATGATGACCGAGTTAGCTCAAGAAATTTGATTTGAGGGTCTAATATGAGGCATCTAGAGGGATTCTAATATTTTTGGGGTCCATTTGAAGTTTATGCATTAGTGGGGTGCAAGTGTAATTAACTCAATTAAATGAGTTAAAATCAATTTAACTAGTTCTAACTGAGTGGATGAGCTAGTGAGAGGTCCAGTGAATTAAATTAGATTTAATTCACAATGAGTGATCAATCAGATAACTGATAATTCACTATTAATAGTTGCATGCATGTCAGTTTCAAGGAATACCTAGTTGAGACAGAGGTTAAAGGGAACATAACTATCATTTTTATTCAGAGAAAGTTTCCCATGTGCAATTATAAAGTCATTGGGATGCCATGATGGATTGCGCAATCAAGGAAGACTGATTTTCCTAATTAATAAGGAGTTAATTCCCTAGGAATTGCATGAGTAAGGCAGGCTGAAGTAAGGATGATAATTGGTGAAGTACTAGACCTAGTTTGCCTAGATCAACGAGAGACAATTGACAGAGTGCTGGAGAATCTCATGAGAGATTAAGCATTGTATTATTTCATGATTCCTTGACTTAATACATAATAGTTGCTTTCCCCAAATACATCATGTTGTTGTGCGATTGATAATTTATTTCTCTTACTTATATATGATTATGCGATCATGTTTTGTTTCCGTAAATTGTAGGAAGGATTCAGTATCTTGTTTTAGTAGATTACAAGATCGGATTGAATCTCATTGGTTAGATTTTCTACATGGTATCAGAGCAGGAATTTTTTGGGCTGCGAGTTTGTAGACAATCTTTGAATATTTTGGTGTAAAATTTTCGAAAACAAATAGAATATTTGGATTCCTTGCGAAAATCTACCCAAATGGAAAAATAATTGGTCAAATTGGAGCTCGGATGAGGGAGATATCATCGATTTAAAATCAACTCTTTTTTAGAAACTTTTTGTAACTTCGGGACAATTACACTGTGCGCGAGTCAAGAACCTATATGCACTTGAGGTACCAGATGCATGAAAATCTTTGAGAAGAAAGGCAGAAGTTAGAGACTTGGTGGTTTAGAGGGAGCATAAATTACCTCTCAACATGCATCCTCATGAGAAGCAGTCTTAGAAGGTTATGGAGTAGCTGCCACAATTTGAGAAGCAGAGAGGAGACCGAGTGGAAGCGTCCACTCAAGCAGAGACCTCCATGAGGGGGAAATTTCGAGCCAGATGGGAAGAGGGAGCAGCCATACCTTGAGGTGTAAGGTGGGGTTATGTGTAGACATAATCCCAAGATAAGAAATTTGGGCAAGGTCCATTGAGATGGCATGTCTCATGGATCGAACTTGGCTACGAGGAGCCCATGATATAGCGGTAGTAGGAAGGATCAGTTAGATTGATGTAGTAAGATGTCAGCAAGACAAAAATCATAGTGACAGATGTCAAATACTGGAGCACAAATAGAGTTAGCAATAGTTCAAAGGGCACGAATGTAGATGTCAGCAGCAGTGAAAAGAATCTAGTACTAGACAGGTGCAGTAGCTAGCAATAGTCAGAAGACTCTGATGACAAATGCATTATACTGATTCAGTTGTTCAGAGGATATTCAGTTTCAGGAGTTGCAAGTGCAAACAACACTAGAGAAGTGTAGCATGCAAAACATTCCAAAGGTACCAGATGGGAATAGATTGAATTCCTTTCTTGTTGAGAGGGAGTGTTGAAATTTGCAACAAGAAACAATCAAATTGGAGACTAGAAAGGACAAAAAAAATGTACCCACACTGGTGAGGAATTTTGATGTACCAAGAGTGAGGAATGTGAGGCATCTAATTTATTTTTCCCTTAAATAAATTGGACAATAAATTGTAATTTCGTCTCATAATAACTTGTGTCAATTAACTAATTCATGATGATTGAGTTAGCTCAAGAAATTCGATTTAAGGTGATCAAGGTGGATATTAGTGGCCACCCGCCTATTCCACTTGGGCCCTCGCCATTGTCTCTTTCAGTTTTTAACTTTCCTTAATTATAGCACAATTTACTATTTTTGTCAGTTTTTCGGGTTCTAAACTTTCGAAGCCGTTTTGAGGCCCCAAACGATGTTTTTTAGGCATGAAAGTTTTGGTTATTTCATATAAATCATATTAGAAATTGTAGTCCTCAGAGATATCTTTCTAACGAGGTATCATGTGTGTCAAACGAAGATCATATGACCAAGTTACGACCCTAGGAAGTTGGCTGCCCAACTAACCCCAACGGGGCCCATAAACTCTTGGTGTTGTTAGTTCCCAAATCCACATTAGGTTGAAATAAGGCAGAAGAAGGACAACACCAAACCACGCTCAGCCTCGTAGCTAGCCCTACGAGGACAGGAGAGGGCTCTCTCCGGGTCAATCTCAATGAAAATATTCAAAGGGGCTTGAGATGACTAAAACAACAACTGATCTTAGGCTAGATAAACAAATAGGAGGGTTTGATTTTGATTTTTAGGGGTTTTTGTTGGAAAAAGGGAAAAACAATTTTGGGCTTGGGGATGAGGCCAAATTCTTGAAGAGTTCAAGTTGGGGCAGGGTAGGCAATGAATTTGATGTCTTAGATCAAATGAATGGATTGAAAAGACTGCTGAGGAGCTGAAGAGGGCAAGAGAGTGCAAGGATCCTCTTCAAACTGACGAAAAACATGTAAAACTAAACAAAAGTCTAAGGCAGAGCACCAGCAAATCAATGAATTCTACCTCAAATACTCATTTGTTTAATTCAGAAGCATAGAGAAGGGAAATGGCATACATATAACATTAATGAAACTTACAATAACATGAGAATAACATCATCAAAACTCAGAAGCCACAAGGATCCCAACAAGTGCTGCAAAACTCTAGTCTTTCCTTTGCCAAAAACTGAAAAATGGATGTACAATGTGGTGCCAAACTTTTCCCAAGTATCCACCCCTGAAAATGATTTAGAAAATACATCATATAGACCATCCTAACCCCTTCCCATGCCTCTAGGGGTCGAGCTCATCCTTCTAGGAGCTATTTCAACCAATTCTAAACATGGAACTAAAATCTAGGCAGCCAAACAACTTACCTCTATATGCTAGGAAACTGATCCATTCACTTAATTTTCACTTTTTAGTGAATGAATCCTCTAGAACCAGTAAAAACATGCCAAATTTACATAATAGCCACAAATTTACATCAAGATAGATCAAAAATTACATCCAAAATTGAAACTAGTCAAAACTGGGCGAATTTCTGAGCTGAAGAGTCAAAATGAGGCCAAATTTCTCTATGCACCGCGCCCAAAAACTCAATGCATCGCGCCACTTTGGACCTCTTTTTGAGGCACTTTCTAAAGTCCAAATTGAGCTCATGATAGCTCTTTGGAAAGCCCTACCTGTCTACTATCCAACCCAAGTGGAATTTTTGGATTTGGATGTCATTTGCCCCTCCAAAACTGCAATCTCCCAAGATTGGTTCCTGCTGGTGCAAAAAGTGGCAGAAAGGCCATTTTCAAGGTGTTTTTGACCCTTTAAACCACCCAAAACTTGATGAAATCTCTCAGCCATTCCTAAGCATGCATAAGTTTTCATAACAAATCCAAAAATGTCAAGTTTTCCTCCAGAAGATCTCTCAAACGTAAGCGCGCGTCGGGGGAAAAACCTGTTTTGCAACCAAAATTTTCAAAAATAACAAAATTTACTCCAAATTTGCTGAAACTTGGAGTGAAGGTCTCCCATCATGTTTCATGCTCAGCCAAGGAAGATTCGAAAAATATTTGGAGTGGATCAGGGATTTTTCACTGTTTCAATGTCCTCCTGATGCATGTAGTTCAGTGGCAGAATCACTGTATTGCTCATATCCCTGCTCATAGGGTGAATCTGTCTCTGACATGGTGCTGAAATGTGTTTGTCAACTGTATGCTTGGTTGGTTAAAAAACAAGCAATTGGTGTATTTGTTTTAATTGCTAAATGTGTCACATATGAAATGAGAGGCTGCAAGGAAGTGTCAAAGTGGATATAATGCAAGTGACTTTGGAATGGACAGACATTCACTCACTTCTTTGGAAAAATTTGAGATTAGACACCTTTAAAAATGATATGGGAATGGGTGATAGTGATGGGACTTGTAGATTTTAGGGATAGGTATAAATTCAATGTCAAGGAAACAGTGCTCGAATCTTTGGTAATCAGGATTTATCAATGATATGAAGTGGTGATAAGTGATAGGGTTTTGAGGATTTAGAACATGGGACAAAGGGTATAGGGATATGGGACAGTAGAAATAAAAGAGAAAGGGACTGCGGTATAATAACAATGATAATGATAACAATGACAAAAATGATAATGATAACAAGAGCATAGATGTCTGTGGAGTGAAATTTTGAACACCAAACAATATCCAAGACTTCTTTCCAAAACCCTATGGAGAAAATTTCAATAGGCGTAGGGTTTATGTTGCACCACTCAATTCTTTGATTTCTTCACTTCTAAACCACAGTACCATAGCCAAAAATCATCAAACAGGCTTTGACAAACTTACTTGGATAAAATTGCACCGAAACAAATTGAATTTTTGTGAGGCGGATATGAATTTCGGCCTTAAGGCTCTATGCGCCGCGCGCACACCCAGTGCGCCGCGCTCTGTGGGTGCGCCGCGCCTGTGGAAAAATACACTGTCAACTTCGGCCCAATGCGCCGTGTCGATTTTTTGCGTCGCACCTCTTTCCTATGCGCCGCGCGCAATCTTCACACACAGTCACGGCCTCTCTCAATCACAGTTTGCTCTCCAACTTTCAAATTCGTTTTCTCTATGAGATTTTCTGAATGAAACTTGTTGGAAATGAATAAATAACCTTGAGAAATATCTTGGCAAGAGATAGCTTTGATTTTTACTTCTTCAAAACCCATTTTATAATGTTCTTTTGATTTTGGCACTTGTTCATTTAATTCAACTTTGTCTTTTTGCTTCCTCATTGATTTTTTGAAGCTAGAATGATGAAATTGGTTGATTTTTGCAGGGCTGTTGGTGTTGATCCTTGGCAAAGGAGGACCAGAGTTTGCTTTGAAGTCTTCATGATGAAAAGATACATATTATTATAAAAAAAAATTTGACATTTTCTTATTCAAAACAGAGTTTTGAACAAGAAATGTCCTCAAACATTTTTGATAATAAAAATTTTAAACTGAAAAATTATTGGAAACCTCCTCATGGCCTGCGGGAATTGTTTCACATTTCAGAAGACTGAACCCTAGACTCAGAAACTAAAATGACTCCTTTTGACCAAAATGGCATCTATTACTGCAAATGACTTGAAATGAACTTTGAGGATTTTGGAAAAATTGTGACCAACCCAGCAAGTACAAACATGAGCGAAACAAGAAAACCAAACCCTTCCGTCAGTCAATGGCATGCCCCTAACGGAATGCAGTGAATGAGCGAAATGAGACACCTAAACAATGAAATGAAATAAGAGAAATGATCTCTGACGGAGGGCTGCAATGTCCGACTCTTTACCATCTCCTTAGGATTGAGTTTTGGTTGTTTAGGGTTTATGTTATTTAAATAATAAAGACCCTTGAATATTAGTATAGCTTATGATTCAGACATAACTATCAGGTTGTTATTTATAGAAAAATTTTAAGCCTTTATGGTATAAAGTCATTGGGATGCCATGATGGATTGCGCAATCAAGGAAGAGTTGATTTTACTAATTAATATGGAGATATACCCATAGGGGTATTGTGTGCATAATGAAATTTTGAAGGAAAGTACAAGAAATTGGCTAAGTACTAGACCGATTTTTCCTAGATCAGCAGGAGACAATTGGTAGAGTGCTAGAGAATCTTAAGGGAGATTAAGCATTGTGTTGTTTCATGATTCCTTGACTTAATAAAAAATAGAGATAGAGGGTTTTGAGCAGTTGCTTCTCCAGATACATCTTGTGTTGTGCGATTAATAACTTGTTTCTCTTACTTATATGTGATTGTGCGATTGTGTTTTGTTTCCACAAATTGAAGGAAGGATTCGGTATCTTGTTTTAGTACATGATTACAAGATCATATTGAATCCCATTGGTTAGATTTTATACATGAAATAGAAGAGAGGGTTGATATCATCTTGCCTTGTGTTGGTTAGTAGGCTGCAAGGTCTGTGATAAAGACCAACATAAATGGAGGAGGGCTTGCACTGTAATTTAGAGCCATAACAAAGTCGACACAAGCGTAATATTGACTGAGTTAACCCTAGTTTGAGGGTCGACATTGAGATCTGAAGTTCATGTCAAGATTCAGTCAAAGAAATGCCCATAATCTATGGATCCATATGAGCTAGGTCGTGTCTCTTATGGAGGCAAGAGTTGTGTTTTTTCTATGTGTGGATAGGTTTTGTTCTACAAAAATTAGAAGTACATAAGTATAATGCCCTATTTAGGACAGTTTCCTAGCATGTTTAGTTCATAAGGTATGACCTTAAGACTATGAAAAATTTGCGTAGAAGAATATGGGTTGTGACCCTTAGAGCGAGGTTTATTTCTGTAATAAAGACCACAGATCTGGAAGATGGTTTGCAGATTCAGTATGTGTGGAGACAACAGATCCAAAGGAGGGTGGAACCTGAGAAAAAGATTGAGCATGCAGAAGAAATGTGCCATATGAAGAATGGATTGACATGCAGAGGAGTTGATTTTGGTTGACTTTCCATAGAGTTTTAGACAAAGATCTAAAGAAACCTATAAACAATTAGTAAATGGACTATTAGTGGCTGATTTGTGACCCTGGTTCAATCATCTACAGATTGTTATAAGTATGATAAGAGGAGTAGTTCATATTTGTTCATAGATTGGACAACAAAGATAAAATTCTCGATACACAAGAACAATGATCTTGAGAGGACTCAAACCATTGTTAGGTGGCAGATTTGAAGAGCCCTAGATGAAGACAATATTGTGGGCCCTAGATCAGTAAAAAGAATTGACTGTGGTTGGGTATATTGATGGTAGGCCAAGTACAGTTGGAGGGTTGTTAGGTTACTGTCAAAGAAGAGCCCTGACTCTTTTTCTGGTGAAGGACAACAAAATTGGTAGAAGGGAAGGTGTATAGGGCCTAAGGATGTGCAGACTTTGAAGGACTAAAGTAACATTCAAGTGGGCCAACCAACTAGCCCTAGTTCACTATATTGTAGAGGATTGATTCAGTGAGAAGAAGGGTAGCCTCCATAGCCCTGGAATTCTCATCTTGGAGCTGTAGTATGGCAAAAGTGGGCATACCAAAGAGTTGTTCACAAATGGAATTGTGAACAACTTGTTACCACTCAAACTAGTAGTGGATCTAAAAGGGGTTCCTAAGAGGGCAACTGCTAGGACAAGGGAAATGATGGAGGCTTAGCCCATTGTCACCACAACTAAGGCTCCTTGCTCTTCATGGAATTTCACCAATGGGTGGAGTCCCAGTAGTTTAGGAATTCACCTGTAGAGTATAATTCAATGAATAGGTGGGAAGTGACCCTTGAAACCCTTTCCCTAAGATAAAATAAAGAGTGGGACTTAATTTCCTTTTAAGCAAGGGAATTATCTTCTAGGGAGAGAGGAGGGGGATTGAAGGGTTGAGGGAGAAGAATAAGACTTATGAAGGAAGTTCTCAATCACTAAAATCCTTTGGGAACTTGGATTCCCAAATGGTCCTTGATGAAAGGCCTTTGACACCAAATGGGACCACACGGGGCCAAGTGGACCCAACCCAGGTTCGGGGATGGAATTTAGCAATCAATGATGTTCCTATCCTGGATAAGGTGATGGGAAAGGATCAGACAAGTGTTTTTACTTCGATAGGTCAAATTGATCCTACTAGGTTCTATCCTTGGGAACACCTAGGAAAAACTTGATCCTAGAGCTAGGGCTTGAGGTATCCGGAGATTCCACCGTCGGAATTGGCCCATGTTCTGAGGAGAGTGAGGGCACCCAACAACGCAGCTACCTCTAGGAGATAGAAGTTTTCCTCTAGCTAGATTCTTGGGAAATTGTTGCCCTAGGTGACCTAATGGGGCTAGACCTAGGGAATGTGAAAATTTCTTAATCTAAGAAACCCTATTGCAATATCTTGATTTACTTCTCCTACTTGAATTAAGTTACAAGTTAATTTCTGAAATATTCAATAAATTAGCGAAGTAAATAGTAAATACAACTAGCAACCTACACATACAGATCAAATATTGAATAACATGCTCATAGACAAAGTGACACATGGTTTTTCTGGACAACTATCCCCGGAAAAAACCCAATGTGGGAAAACCGGTGTAGCTAGCTTTGGAGGGTTTTCATTATTATGTAGAATCTAAGTACAACAATCCTGGGCACCAAAATTGGTTCACCCAACAGATAAATAAAAACGACAGTAATACGCTGCTTTGAATCCCTCTACGTTAGCTTAACTGGCCTGTGTCAGCCTCTGCATTGCTCAGTAAGGGCCTGCGTCACACCTGAAGGGCTTACACTGCCCCTGCGCTGCCCTAACTGGGCTTGCGTGGCTCCTATTGCCTCTGCGCTGCCCATGCTGGGCTCTGGCTGGACTTTGTGGCTCCTGCTACCCCTGTTGCTTTGGCTAGCTGGAATGCTTAAGCAGAAAAAGCATAGGTAAGAAAGAAGGAACTGACCAAAGGCAACACATAACAGTCAGAAAAATTGAAGAAATGAAATGAAATATCAATGTCCACAAATAAATGAAATATCTCAATGGGACTAGAGAGTAAAAGCTTTGACAACAACAATAAGTGCTTATAGAATCAACTAAGAGAACAGAGGAGACTAATTCATGAGGTTAAAATGTTGTATAATTGTTGGCACAAGAAAATTGTAGAATTGTTAGAGTAAATCTCTGCAGGTACCATTAGTTGGTGATCATCGATAATCATTTCATTTCATCAAATACCCTGATGAATGGGCCTTACAAGCTATTTGTGTGGACAAACCCCACAGAAGTTTTGTGATGGAAAAATATTCACACTATATTGAAGAAAACACCTACCAAATAAGGATGACATTTCAAATGGGGCAAGAAACAATAGAGAGATAGAAATCGAAAAAGTTAAAATGCTAGGGAAACATGAAAACAACTAGGTAGCATGGTAGAAAGCACAACAAAGAAAATTATAAAAATGGAAAACCCTACAAATTAGCACCCATCCAAACATCACCACAATTTTTTCTTCAACTCTAAATCTCCAAATTCATCAAACTATATCCTGTATTCAAACCTGATCCTCTCTGTTAGCCATTCTGAAGATAAGGCTGAGAACTTACTACAGAACCATCACCTACATGTTTTCATGATCTTATTCTGTGACCAGAAAACCTACTTTCATGAAGACATGGAAAGGTAAACACTCTCAGCCAAGATTTTCCATACAGCCTAGGTTGAGAAACCACATATACATCACCATTTTTTTCTCTTCAGATTTGTAACTTAGAAGAGCTTTGTCTGGCCACCTTCGGGTTGCTCCCAAAGTCACCCAGGCAAGCCCTCTCAACATCATCCTCTTCCATCTTTGTGTCACTATCTCCCTCTCTTACCCTTCTCTACCTCTCTCACTACTCTCCCTCTCTCTCTCTCCATTCCTTCTCTCCCCTCTCCTTCAGTTTATCTCCATCTCTCCCTTGTGACTCCCCTTGTCTCGCCACCTCTATCAATCTATGTCTTTATTATTCCTTCTCATATATATCTATAGTTAATATATATCATGATATATTGGGACCTACGATTGGGTTAATTACGCCTTGTTGGCAAGGTTAAAATGGTTAATCTTCGATAGACAAAATGTAAATCAGATATTTCATCAAAAAGAGGGAACCATACCCTATCTTCCAGGCTATGCCTATCAATCGCTTGGCCTCTTCTTTCTCTCACATGAATGTAGTCTTGCTTGACTAGTACAGAAGAAGGTTTCACATTATCAACTATTTGTTTGGGACAACTTTTAGTTGTTTCAACATTGCTACATTCTTCAAGATTATCCTTTAAACCATCTTAGTCTTTTGTACTCTCTTCAACTTTGTAGTGCTTTCCATTCCTCTCAGTCACATATGTTTCCTTGGTCTCTTAAGGGACAAGGTCAACAACATTAGGATGTTTTTGCAATAAACAAGGGTATTTCCATGACATAGTCAGGTGGAGCAAGAGTATAAGAGCCAAATTTCTCATGAATGTGGGACACTCGAACTTAAGATTTTCTAGAGTAGTCATGAGGTGCAGTCTAGTTATTAAGACTTCATCAGATGGCCATTCTCTGGACTTAAATTGTGTGACAACACTGTGGCTGAGTTTGAAACTGGAGATTGAACATACATTTGGTTTGATTGCAATAGACATTTTCATCAATAAATGTAAAGAAATGGCTAACAAATACTATAAATTAATAAATAAAGAAGACATGGCAACAAGCAACAATACTTACAAAATTGTTACATTGAGATGCAAAGAATAAGCAACTATTGTGCACAAACAGAGACCAATGAAACTATCATCTTAACCCCTAACCCCTTAAACACTAATTCCCAACCCCTAACCCATTTAACCCCCTAAACCTCTAAAACCCTGACCCATTTAACTCCTAAACCATAAACCTCTAAACCCTTAACCCCTAACCCATTTAACCCCCTAAACCCCTAGTAAACCCCTAACCCATTTAACCCCCTAAACCCTAAACCTATAAACCCTTAACCCCTAACCCCTTAAACCCTAAACCTTTAAACCCTTAACCCTAACCCCTTAAACCCTAATTCAGTTAAAGAAGTTCCCAGAATCTATGGGTCCATATGAGCTAGGTTGTGTCTCTTATGGAGGTTAGAGTTGTTATTTTTGCTATGGGTGGATAGGGTTTGTTCTAAGACAATTCGAATAGAAGTATAATGCCATAGTTAAGGAGGTTTCTTAACATGTTCAATCCATAAGGTATGCCCTTAAGACCGTGACAAATATGTGTAGAAGAAGAGGGGTCGGGACCCTTGGAGAGAGGTTTATCTCTGCAATATATACCACAAATTTGGAAGATGGTTTGCAGAAGTATGTGCGAAGATAGAAAATACAAAGGAAGGTGGAACTTGAGTAGAAGATTGGGTAGAATAATTGTGGCATATTATGAGGAATGGATGGACATGAAGAGGAGTTGATTTTGGTGGATTGTCCAGAGAGTTTTGGACAAATATCTGAAGCAAGCTATAAACAATTAGTCAATCAACTTTTAGTGGATGTTTTGTGACCCTAGTTCAAGCATATACAAAGTGTTAGAAGGATGATAAGAGGAGTAGTTCAGATTTGTTCATAGATTGGACAACAAAGAAATTGGTACACAAAAATAGTGATTTTGAGAGGACTCAAATCACTATTAGGTGGAAATTTTGAAGATCCATAGATGAGGGCAGTGTTGTGGGCACTAGATCGGTAAAATAATTGACCATGGTTGGGAAAATTAATGGTAGTCCAAGTATAGTTGGAGGGTTGTTAGGTGACTATCAAAGAAGAGCCCCAAGTCTTGTGCTTGTGAAGGAAAACAAGACTGGTAGAAGGGTAGGTGTATTGGGCCTAACGACGTGAAAAATTTGAAGGACTAAGGAGTTGGAAATGAATAGATCACTCATAAAGACAAGGCCTGTCTAGCCCTAATGCACAAGGAGTGAACCCTCAATATAAATATTTTGTTTGTTAAACAAACTCAATTGTGTCAATGTAGAATACTATACATAAGAGAAAATAAAATGATATTATCCACATCAGTGCTTGAAATAACCTCAAATTAGCCATGGGTAGTGAGCCAAAGGGTGAATGTGGGGCACTATTAAAGCTACATCATGTTTAAATTCCTTTTACATTGTGAGGTTGTTCTCCAATAGGGTTGAAGCATCATCACAAGGAAGCATGGCACAATTTTGTTGGGGAGCGATTAAAGTTGTAACACAATTCAAGTGATTTACACCTCAAATGTAAATGACATCATTATATGTTTGTGTCAAGTTGTTAGAGAGGTTATTTATAGACAATACATTCAATGTACTTGGACTTCATATTTTTAGGGCCTCAACTGTAACATGGATTTGTATCAGTAACACTTCATGCAAATGAAAGGAGGCCTTTTTGTTTAACCACATACACTCAAGAGTATCAGATGTTGTCCTTCATATCTCCCTTGGTGCGTTCAAAGTGGGTTTACATTCGCGTCGAGTTGAAACGAATCATAATGACCTTCCTCTTCTTAATAACATCTACTAGCGTTTCCATTTGTAGATGCCCCCATTTATTATGAGATTCAAGGGATGTTCTATTGTCTTTATCAACATTTGGACGAGTCGTTATCTACATTCTTTAAATACATGTCTAGAACTTTTTATGAGGGAGGTACTTGGATTTAGATCTTTATATAAGGCCTTATGTGCCCTTCTCCTTTAGAACTCTTCCAAGGGGGTCACCTCCTTCTATATTGCCCTGCCTACTTAGGGCCAAATTGACAAACCAAGATTTAAACTTCTTCAACTACCAAATTAGTGAGGCATTGTACCTCTTCTTGACCTAGACCTCAACGAGATACCAAATTAGTGAGGAATTGTACCTCTTCTTGACCTAGACCTCAACGAGACATATTTTTTCAGATATACTTTAAGGATTTCCCACCATATATCACAAGTTGGATGTCATAGGATATGTTACCCCATTTTATATATGGGATTTTAGAGGATATTTTAATATTTGATTGTCATCTCAACCCCTACGATTCTTGTCACATTGATTATTTTTCATCTAAGGTATATGGATCTATATGTAATTCATGAATGTATCATTGGTTTGATGACACCTTGCCTTAGCCATCTAGGACACTATGTGTAGGAAGAAGTTCCTTTAGCTACCACATTTAGTTGGATATGTATGATCCATGTGTATATGATATTATGTCCAATGTGTACTATTTTTATTGTGTTCACTTAAACACTATGTTCTAACTATTGATTGATTGACTATAAGTTTTAATCTGAGTTATTCCATGGTGTTTCATAATTTTTCTTAGAGAAGTGTGTCATCTTGATGGTTTGGATATATTCTTGGTGATTTGAGTAGGTGCTATACATTGATCTTATTGTACCCCTTAATTCCTTTAATCAAAATTTATCCCATGTCTCTCTTAACAACACATGTGAAGGCCTTCTAATTGGATATTTTTAAGCTTTAAATGAACTTCCTCAAAAATAAGAAACTAACTATACCTACTTAAATTTATTGATAACATTATTCATAGATTTAAAGATAATTTTCACTACCTTAAAGGTTGATAGATATTTCCGAGCTCATGTTCATTTTCCCTCTTTATATGAACATTCTTACTTATATTAGAGAAATATAATATAATTTTGATTAATTAGAATTCTTACTTATATTAGAGAAGTATAATATAATTTTGATTAATACTCTAATGATTTTAACATTATTTTTACTCACATAAAAATAAAACTTGATGAAAATCTAACCGGCCATAGCAATTTATTTGACTACCTATTAAAATCTAATTTGGTGGCTACTATAAAATTTAAATTGACCTATTAAAAATTATTTTCCTGCCGATATTCTCCTTGCCAGGTCTGGGACAGAGTTCGGTGCTCCTTGCCTGCTCATAATTTTTATGATTTCGCCGCAGATTCCATACCCTTCTTTGACATTTAATTCTTCTATCCACTCTACTAGATTTTTAAGCCGAACTTATTATATCAGATCTAGGTTCACTCTTTTTCGATGGCCAAATGCTTTTTCCTTGATGCCATCTCGACTTAAGAAAATGAAACTAAATATAAACATATATGTCAAACAGAATACTCCAATACCTACCATAATTAGTTGCATGTTGTTCAAAATATTGAATGAATGACATGCAAACTCTAATTTTGTTTCAAAGTGTCTCGCTTTTCGAGGAAAATACACGAATGTTGAAGGTCTATCATATGTGCTTCTTTGTATTCGGAAAAAAAAAGATAATTTATGGGAGAATTGTACAAGATGGGATGTCAAAGATAAAAAATCACACTTGCAAAACCAACCTTTAAGGAGTACGATAATCAATGCATGTAGCATAGTTTTAGAGAATCACATGTGCTAATGACTAGGCTAGGTATGATACTGAACCTATCTCATTCTAAACAAGGTATTAAGGATAATAAAATATGATTAATCAACCTAGCTATGGGTTGGATATAGAGCATTCCATGGGATTTAGGCTAAGTTTCTAAGGCTCATCATCATAACTATATCTTCGATAGAAAGGTTTGGATCGACCCACAACCAATAATCTAAACTTCCTTTAAGAGTTATAATAAACCCCTTCATTATGAGGAAGCATAAAATGTATTTTTTAGGGGTTGAGTCGTGTGTTGGATTCATATGTCCTAGAGGTTCCTACATGATAAATAAGCTATGAATATATACGAGGCATATAGTAAAGCATGGAATGAGGGAAGTTGTGTGGCAGTCCTATCATTTAAGCATAAAATTGATATTAAATTGAGTATAAAAGAGGCCTCTAATGAAGTGTGTACTAAAAATTGGTCAATGGAAGGTGTTGGAGTTTCATTCCTAGACTAGATAGTTCTAAACAATAAAATGATTTTACATTTAATAAAGATTCTAGATTTTTACAACTTGGTTTAAACTTCATTTGTAGTTTTTTTAAACAGGTGGCATTTTATAACATGAAAAAAAATGGTTTCATTTAAAAGATTCCTTGCTACCATAACCACTTCATCCCCTAAAATTAGGGTTTCCTCTCACCTTTTCCTCAACAAAATACAATCTCAAACCTTCGTTCTAATAACAACAAATAAATAGTGTGCATAATTTTTAGTCTCCAGCTCTCCCTTTCTCTCCCTCTCCCTCCTTCCCTCCCTCCCTTTCTTTCCTTGTCCCTACCTCCCTCTCCATGTCTCCCTCCATTTCTTCCTCTCTGTCCTCAATGGAAAAACTAGAATCCAAACCCCGAGAATTGGATACCCAAATATTTATGGCTTTCCATCCAACTGCTAAACCCCCTAACCTTCCATTAACATCCAAGGAAATGAAACTCCACCCCTTTAGTAGGCCTTCTAGAAAACTGACAACATAAACACCATATCTTGACAATTGTCACCAACGACTTGGAGGATGTGTTGCAGAGAGGAGTTGCACCATTTAGCTTTTCCTCAACGCCAAAAACCTCCAATCCAGAACCCTTTTCTAACCTAATATGTCCTTTCCTCTAGATGGATAGTCCTAACCAAGAAAAGGGAAGCTTATAGTTTTTAGCCAGGTGCCCATACCTATGGCCCCGCCTACACCTAAAAGGTATTCCTTCATAACCCAATATCTGAATACACTCCACCCAAATCCCGATATCCATACCTTCTATAAGCCCTTCTATGAGGTCCATATTAACCAAAATATGGGTGCATGTCTTAATCCCCATCTCTAAATATGTAGATTCATGGGCTAAATAAGATCCCAATGAGTTACCTATATCTTTGAAAATTAGGGCATCCCAATAGGTAGGAGGGTGACTTGGAAGATGAACCTAGACTGGGGCCATATCTAGTCTCTCCTACTTTGCATCGAAGAGGGATATCTAGAAATTGAAAAGGATAGGAGATGAATCAGTTTTCTAAACCATTTGTTGTACCTTCTGGGTGTCTGCTACATCTTTGAAGCACAAATGAATCTAACCTTGGGCTAACAGTGACACCTATGGAGAAAATTTTACAATAGGTAAGATTTCAATGTCGGCCCACATGTTTATGGTTGAGGACCTGAATTTTCAACCCCTTACTTGCCCCACCAAGGATTTTTGGGACATTTCCTTAGTATTTTGAATGGTGACGTTGACTCCCAAAAATAGAGAAAGCAGGACTTTGTTCTTCTTCTTGACACTACAATGGATTTTCCTCTTCCTCGCTTTTTCATACTCCTTTTGAATCATAATTCCTTCTTATTCACAAGAGTGTTTCTCCCTAAAAACCACAAGACCATTCATGATGTTAGTTTGACCTTCTTCCGTTGTTGAGGCAAGGCTCTCCTTCACTAATTCACCGAAGGAGGGCAAGGCTGATGGCACTTGAGATGAAGGATATACATGAAAACAATCTAGAGAAGCTTCTGAGAGTGAAGAACCCCCACTGTGTTCAAAAAATTATGAAAACCCTAAGGAATTAGTAGCACATTGTATGTCTTCCTCCAATATCTGGGACAATAGGGAAACTAAACTTAGAGCCACACACCCCAAGAAGAGTTCTCTAGCCCCTGAAAAACATCCTCAGGCCTCGAGCTAGCCGAAACTAAAGGACCCGAATAGTGCATGGCTGGAGCAAGGGTTAGGGCCTTCAAACCGCTAGATAGTTGCCTATTGAATTCTTAACTTTTCTTTCTAAAGATCTGGTAGGCCTAGAAACTGCGGTATGGTGACTTTCTAAGTTGACTTTGAAATGAGAATGGATAAAATCCTTGGGACTAGACCAAATTTGTTGAAAACCCCCCTCCTCTAGTTCATAATCCACCAACTCCTCCTTCTCCATGTGGGTCCAATAGTAAGCAATCAACATCTCATCTTAAAAGCATATTTGATGAGTAGTTGTGTGTCTTCAAAGGGTTTATCATGGTGACCATCTCTCTACAAAATATATATCACGTGGATAAAAAACTCATGGTTACCATTTAATCTTATCTTGCATTTTGACAATGATATTAGAGCCTAGCATTGTCTAGAGCCTGTTCACTCTTTGTCAAAACTACGACGCTTCCTTCGCCTGCAATTTTTCCATGGGCCTCTAGGGTTTCTCTAGTGTTGAATTCTTCTGCTATGGTAAAGATGTTGTAATGTTCTCTTTAACATTTTGAGTCCATCAAAATAAAATAAAAATTAAAAACATAAAATTAATAATTAAACCAATCTAGATCTATCTTAACTCTAGATCTACCAAAGGTCTAGAGGGAAGAATCAAATCTCTTGAGGTTCAAACCTCTTTAGATTTGATCCTAGACACTTGATAAATTCGAAATGAAGATGAATCTAAATTAATCATATACAATGAAAAAAAATAAAAAACATAAAAAATAAATTGATTTGCAAACTAAACATAGTATCCACCTTTCTTTTGAAAAATATTAAAATATTTACCATATTTGAATAAATTTTAAGAAATTAAAATATTTATTATATTGAAATTATCATATTGTGATAAACGTTTTTGACCCTTCCGATTAAAATGATTTGAGTCGTCCGAAAACCATTTTCCCTCCCACTCGATTAAAATTTCAAGAGGGTATTGTCATGGAGGATTGGCGGGAAAACTAAACGGGGGCAGACCAAACACACAAAATTCTGTTACCAAAACAGTAGAGCAGAGCTAGAGCTACACGAGGGGAGCCTTAACACCCTCTCATCGATACTGAATGCATTGAAGAGTTCGACTCGAGCAAAGATGAAGAAGCGATTATTCAGTTTCAAGAAGAAGAAGGCGGGCCCTCCTCCATCTGTTGAGAGGCATACAAGAAGGTAAGAGTTTAAGAAATTATTGCATGTACAATGTAGCTGTTGTGCCATGGAAATCAGAAATCAGACCATCATCTATGCACTCTCGCAAGACAGGGCAAACTCCACAAGGAATGTTCGTAAATGATGACCACTCCTGAATTTGATCTTGGGAACCTCTATAGCAGTAGTCTCTGGTTCCCATGCTTATCGCTTCTTCCACATCACCATTTGTTTGAGCTCTTCAACCTTCAACTCCACCTTTGATATTCCTGATTTTCTCACAAAATCAACAACATTCTCAATAGTGGCTACACCCTGCTGCAAGGTGAACTGCAAACACTGTTGCTTAACAATGTTAGTGAACTCCATATCAAAGTTTAGCCCTGTGTACCATGCATATCCATTTATCTCCTTTGAAGGTGTCAATTATGCTAGCATATACACCTTCATTACTCGGTTAGAAACACACTTCACCCCTTTTATTAAGTCACGAGCTTCTATATTTTTCAATGCTTTGTTAACCTGTGGCTGCTGTAAATTTGTTTCTCTTTTCATATCTTTTGTCCATATACCCATATTTCCAACATTTTTTATGACTTGATATATGAGCATATCTTCAGATGAGAGGCCCTTAAACCTTACAGATTCTTCTTTCATCTGTTGCTTCTAAACTATGAAATCACCCTGCTTGAAAACCTGGAGTTGACGATTTTGAAGCAGGGCATTGAGTGCCTGAGATCTAACATTGAGATCAACATCTTTAAGATTTTACTCCATGATTTTATCTGTCAATCCATCAAAGAATTGAAAAGATCCAATATTCTATTGATGGTAGTAGCCATTTGTGAAGCTCATGTTGTGATCTCTAAGATCTTCAAAACTGTAATGGGCTTCGAACCCTAGAACAGTATGTGCATTTGCAGTGTCTGATTATCCCGATTTCCCCATTTAGAGTATGGGCTTCGAACCCTAGCCACAGTATGTGCAATGCGTGGCCTCAAGCAGAAACCAAAAATGTATGTATATATGCTCTGCATTTTGAACATTTGTGTGGCTATTACTATGTTTTGATCACAGAAAACAAAATTATGCACAACTGAATTTTGATAATTTGGATACCAAATGTAGAATTGAGTGGTGCCTGAAGCGTTGTTTGGTGGGGGACAATTTCTAACCAGTGGATTCAGTTTCAAAGTACTTTATGAACAATCCTAACTTATTTTTCAGTTTTTTTCATCTCAAACACATCAATGTCCTTTTCCAGCATATATTATTATCATTTACTCATGCAACCTGCTGTGCACAGGGTTTCAATGTTTCATTTTCTAGTTGTCACTGTAGAGGTAACCATGCCCTCCTTTTTCCAAGCATATCTAGCTGTAAAATTTTTTCCTTATTGTTTACAAAAGGGGTAGGTAGGTGTCATTTATTAGACTCTTTATCATCATTACTCACAAGTTAATTCAATGATATCCTGCATCCCATAGATTTAATGTCTTAGCTTCCTATGATCTATCATAGCCCAGATTCTCATGGTTTGCTTTTAGAGCCAAACATTTTGCAAAGATTCATCTTTTGGTGAACATCATGAAACCTTCTTTAGAGATTTTGATGTGCTCTTTTGATTTTGAGTTTGCATTCTTGAATTTGAAGTGTGCTTTGAATTTTCTTTAACTGTTCCTTCACATGAATTGTATTCAATTTCTTATTGTCTGTCCAAACACGAAAGAGCTATAGATAAAAACCTGTTGATGTATGTTGTATTCGGTGCTGCTTTCTAACTTGTAATCCAAGGGACTTAATGCGATAATCCACTGTATCCAGGAACATGGATCTGTGCTTCTATCACCAATGATTGCTTCAACTTACTGTTATTATTTTGGCACTATGAACGGAACTTTTCCAGATGCTTACTTTGAGATTGCTTATGCCTGGCATGTGATACTGATTTGTTTGTCCATTTTTTTTGGGCCAAGATTATTTGGCAAATGCATCAACTGTGACATTGGATATACTGTACTTTTAGAACACGCACTTGCGGAGAGGGACCAAAGGTATGTTTTTTCTTCTTCTAATTCTTGTTTTAGTTTGATTCATATCCTTACCACAAGAATAAACTATGTGGTATTTGAATGAATAGTTGTTTGTGTTTGTATCAAAATATGTGAGATGCTCTACATCTTGCTTGGGGTGGGTGGGTCCGTTAATAGTTTAGGTGCATCGAATATAATATCCCAAATCCATCTAATTCTGGTTTCGATAGGGTCAATATTGCATATCTTGAGTTCAGAGAAATGACTGATATATTAAATATTGAAATTTGAGATATTCAACCTCGAGCTTTGGAACATTGATGTGCATATCAAACACAATTTTAGATGTGTCTGTGCTAGTGTATACTGATTTCCATTTGATATTAGTGTGAGTAATCTCATTTGTTGTGGAGATGACTCTGTTTAGTTTGGAGGCTTTGCAGGTTTTTGTCATTTGGGTCAGAAATGCAAGTGTGCATTTTGATATGCAGTTTCGTTTTGCTTGTATATTTGTTACTCTTTGATGTTATTTATTTGTGGGAAGCATAGAGAATGAATGGAGTTAATGCATGCCATTGGGTTCTTAGTCTATTTCTGATTTGTATACTGTGAAAATTTCTGAGCACAAAAATCCTACTGCTAAATATTGATTTACTTCTCCTACTTGTTTTATTATGCACAAGTTATTTAACTGAAAATACTCAAAAAAACATCAAGGTAAACACAACTAGCAACCTACACAAATACAGATCATTTACTGAACATCATGCACATATGACAAAGGACACAGATTTTTTGGACAAATGTCCTCGGAAAACCATCTGCGGGAAAACCGGTGCAACAGATATGAAGGTTTATTATTATTAAGCAACAATATTCTGAGTACATCTAGGGTGCCATAATTCGGCTCACCCAACAGAGAAAACCTTGGCTACAAAGAAAATGTGAGTTTTACCTCACTCCCGCAATTCCTGGCTGATTTGGATGAGCCACTAGTGAAACCCCAACTAGCTTTGCACAATCTATACGCTGCCACTGTGTAAGGTTGCGTGGCGCTGACTGAGGGACTATGTCACCCTTGCTCTGCGCTGATCAACTTCTACTGGAGTCCAGTTTTAGCCCTGCCGGCTCAGAAACCATAGTCTCTAGTTGAATTTCAGACTTTCCTTGGAGGCTCTGCGCTGCCCCTGCATGGGCCTGCGTCACCCTCTCTAGGGATTGCATCACACCCTCTGATGGCTGCACTACCTCCACTGCGTCTCTTTTGCCCTTGCTCTGCATTGTACTCTTGGTCCTCCTGACCAATCACTGCATCCGCCCCTCACTGCTTCTCTAAATCACTCAGATCTGATCTTCGTCCGAGCACTGCTCCATCAGAAGAATTCGATCTCTTAGATTCTGTGTGTGTGTTCTCCAATTGACCCCAAGCCCTTCCTTTATACTTTTCTTGTTGACAAATCAATGGCTGCGATCTTATCACTAATCAATGGCTATGATTAAAAGAAGCTTGATCCACGTCACTTAGAATGTTCTCATCACATGTGTAAATTAATTCACTTTAATATTTTTAATTTCCCTAAGTTAGACTTAGGGTCCCCATTAAAAAATTTAATTATTTGAATAAATTTTACACCAGATGGAATTTCTCCAAACGCTTTTCTGGGTCTTGGAGATCTCATGTGTTCTATCCCCTCCAAAAAGTTTTGGAGTTAGAGCACATCCGATGCTACCCCAAAATCTCAACACTCCCTCTTAGTGAGGAGTGTGCTCTAGCAATAGTTCCCCACTGAAGTGTCACCTTGATCTCTGGCATCAATCTTTGTGCCAATGCTTGGACTAGTGACCTCCATCCACTGCGATGCTGCTCTCTGTATTGCTACCCATGTCACTACCAATGGCACTACCACATATATACTGCATCTCCCTCTCAAATTGTTGCATCATGCTGCCCATAGCACCGCCAATGCTAACTGCTAACTACCGCACTACAACTCAATTACTGAGAAGTAAGCAGTTGAAGGACCACCACCCAATCACCAGAAAAGTCAGTCGGGTTGCATCTCATCACTGAAGCACCCTCTGCTGCTACGTTGTGCTGTCTCTCTGAAGCTCTGCGATGTCTGCTGCACTGTACTACGTAAGCACTGCCTTTGCGCTACTGTCTCTCATCTGCGCTGCTCCAAACTTTAGCGTCCCAACACTGCCTCTGCTTCTCCATGATTTTATACACCCACTGCTCCAATCATCCTGTTATTTCCTTAAGGCTCTCGTAGCTTGTATGTGATCCAAGATTTTGGGCAACTCAAGGATCCTGCCTTTCCATCTGTAGCTGCTCTATAGATCTATATCGCCCCACCTCTTCTCTCGAGACATGAGCACTCATGGCCACATCATCCTCACTACCACTGTCCCCTCTAGTTGTTGCTGCCTTGGAATCTAAAGCTTCCTTGTCCTTCCTCTTAGGACAAGTGCTAGAGAAGTGTCCAATTTTGCCACATCTAAAGAACCAAACCTTGGATAGGTCCTTCTTCTTCCCTTGCTGCCGCTGTCCCTTTGATGCTAGGGCTGCATCTCCCTCCTCCTCCTGTCGAAGGATAGCTCACATGTCACCCCAATTTGGGAGTTGTGCTCTGCCCAAGATGCTTTGGACAAAGGTCTCCCACTCATCAGTGACTGCATTCAGGGCAGTCCTCACCAAGAGCCCTTCATCCGGAGTTTCCCTCATGGCAATCAACTGATCTCGGATCGTCTGCAATCTGAAGAGGAAGGGATCAATCTCCTCTCCCTTGTGCATTTGCAACATCCGCATTTGGTTCTCTAGAAGCATCTTCCGTTGGACGAAGCTGCCTTGATACAACGTGGTCAAAGATTTCAACATATCATGTGTCGTCCTCTTCTCGAAAATGTGTGGTACCACGTGATCCTTCACCCCATCCATGATCAAGCGCTTTGCTCGCGCTCGATTTTCGTTGAACTTATTTAGAGCGTTCACATTGGTGGGCACAACTAGGAAATTTTTCACGTGGTCTCTGATACCGTACTCCTTTAGGACTATCAGGATTTTGGCCTTCCAAATCACAAAGTTAGACACACCGTCCAACCTATCCCGATCTCTCAGTCCGTATGGGGCCATCTCTGCTCAAACTGTCGAAATAGATACTCTTCTCCCGTCTACTACTGATGCACTCAACAGAAGACCGGATCTGGGTTTCTTGGTGTTAGAAACCCTCTAGAGATACTACTCCCTTTGACAACTGATTTCCCTCTTGAAAATCCTTCGCTAATTCTATCGAATCAACCCTCTACGATCACCCTCTTGATCGAATCTCAGAGCTTTAAAAATCCAGAAAACTAATTGGTAAGGAGGCTTTAAAATTCCACTTGTCATATTATTGCATATTTTATTTCAAATTTATGCCAAAAACATCATTATAATCTTCTAGAGTTAAAAAATCGTAATATTCTTTTAATATGTTCCTGCATATAGGGAATCAACGGGATTACATTTATTTTCATAATATCAAATGTATGTTTGACAAAAGTCTCTATCACTATATCCCTACTATCCACAACATCGACTATTGTCTGTTGAGCAGCATCTTCAACCATTTCCTTACCAATACAAGACATGTTGAATCCATATACATTTCCCAAAACGATAGACTAGTTCCACCTTTTCCAACACTAGCCACATACATCTTAGCTATGTTTGGAAGGATTGCTCCACCAGGTTTCAACCAATGATCACGAGCATAAATAACTGAGCTGAGCAATAATTCATAAAACATGCATTATCCCATCCACTCACTCACTATCCCATCTACACTTTGACTTTCAATTTCCATGCAGTTTTCAATATCTTCTATCATGTTGTGGACTACAGTAATAACTCCATGCGAGTTTTGATTTTTGGCATTTTCACTTTCTTCTTTGAGCATGTTATTTTGTTTTCCAGCTTGATTTCTATGCAATTCTTGTTGGAGCCTGCTATTTTTATCCCGAATTCTCAGATTGCAGATTTGTGTAGAGTGGGCCTAATAAATTTGTTGTTTTAATCCATTGTACTTCTTCTCTCTCCTTTTCTCTCCTACCTTGCTCTCTCTTCCCCCCTCTCTCTCTCTCTACCCTCCAATCCTCTCACTATATCCCTCCCTCTATCCTTCTTTCTGCCCCCCTTCCATCTTTGTGTCACTATCTCCCTCTCTTACCCTTCTCTACCTCTCTCACTCCTCTCCCTCTCTCTCTCTCTCCATTCCTTCTCTCCCCTCTCCTTCAGTTTATCTCCATCTCTCCCTTGTGACTCCCCTTGTCTCGCCACCTCTATCAATCTCTCTCATAGGTCCCAATATGTCTCGCCACCTCTATCAATCTATGTATTTATTATTCCTTCTCATATATATCTAGAGTTAATATATATCATGACATATTGGGACCTACGATTGGGTTAATTCTGCCTTGTTGGCAAGGTTAAAATGGTTAATCTTTGATAGACAAAATGTAGATCAAATATTTCATCAAAAAGAGGGAACCATACCCTATCTTCCAGGCTATGCCTATCAGTCGCTTGGCCTCTTCTTGCTCTCACATGAATGTAGTCTTGCTTGACTGGTACAGAAGAAGGTTTCGCATTATCAACTATTTGTTTGGGACAACTTTTAGTTGTTTCAACACTGCTACATTCTTCAAGCTTATCCTTTAAACCATATTAGTATTTTGTACTCTCTTCAACTTTGTAGTGCTTTCCATTCCTCTCAGTCACATATGTTTCCTTGGTCTGTTAAGGGACAAGGTCTTTTTGTTGTGGGTCTTGTTCTTGCAACTGCCTTACTGCAATTTCTTCTAGGTGCTAGTTCAGTCTCAACAATCTGCAGTTTTCGAAGTTGAATTCTTCAAGGATTCTACTAAGTTCAATAGTTAAGATGTAGGATTGGGGGACCTAATGCAATTTCTTCCGGTTGCAATTTCAGTCTCAACAATCTGTGGTTTTCGAAGCTGCATTCTTCACGGATTCTACTAAGTTCAATAGTCAAGATGTAGGATTGGGGGATCTATTGCAATTTCTTCCGGGTGCAATTTTAGTCTTAACAATCTGCAATTTTCGAAACTGCATTCTTCAGGTATTTTGCTAAGTCCAATAGTCAAGATGCAGGATTGGGGATCTATTCATGATTTTCTCGGCTTTCGTCAAAATGGTTTAGAATGTAGCCAAACCCTTGAGAATATTGATGCTAGTATAATTTCCCCCGAATATGATCCAAATCAAAGTCAAGGAAAATTTTAGGGGCGAATTTTAGCCCAAAGGCGAATTTTAAGGGATTTTAAATTTTAATAGGGTGAATTTTTTTATATAAAACCCATTTTATATAATTTTATAAAGTTAGCCCAATAATTATTTTAAAAATAATGAATTATTAAATAATAGCCGACCAAAATAAATGCCCATAAAATTGGAAAAATGGAATTCGCCCTCGATTTTCTTTGTTTGGAGCATATTTCAATGGCATTCGCCTAGATTTACAGGGTCGGAGGGAGGGGTTGGAGTGATTCGCCCCAATTTTTCACTGGTTCACCAGAATTTATTGGGTCGGAGAGGTGGTTGGGGCTTGGAAGGGGCGTGGAAGTTGAATGTTGGATTGGTGCAAACCTACCAGATTGATGGAGGAAACTTACAGATCTGGACGCATTGACCGATGACAGCTGCATTGAAATGGTTTTGGGCTTGTGGTTTTTTAAGTGGTTTCATTGTTACTTCTTGTGTTTGCAGGTGCTTTCATGAGTTTTTGAATCCCAAGTTGATCATTCTTTTTGGGAGGTTGAAATTATGAGCAAAAGGGTTTCGCTGGGCTACTATTTTGGGCACTCGCTTTACTAAGTTATGGTGTTTTTCGATCTATATATAAGGCCATGCCTTGTTTGAGGAACTCACTCACTGTGTCCACTAATCCTGAAGTAGTATCCACATGTTATTTTATTGCAAACCTCTTGAGGAATACACTCATAGTTGGCAAAGCATATTGGCATCATTAGCGCACACTTTTTTTTACAAATGTAAGGAAAATTATGGAGAAGGTTTATCCCTATAATAGAAGACAATTTTGAAGGTTGGAGCAAAGGTGCATTTGACACAAGTTTGAAAGATTTGAAGCAAATTTCTACCTTGATGACTTATCTTAATATCTTTTTTGATGCCCTAGAATTGATTCTTCAAACAAATCTATGCATATATATGAGTGTGACCTCCTTTCTGACATGTATCTCTGAATTTTAATGATTGATCCTGCATGAGACTCAATGTTCCCTAATCAGTAATTTACATCTACTTGGGTATGGTTTTGTATGTTTTGAAGGCAGTCCTAGAGTTTATAGCAGTGAGGGTTTCTCTAAACTTGTCTGGAATTTATATTTATACATCCTACTTTAGCACACCAAACTGAGAATTGAATCGTCCATGAAGTTTTTCAAGGCCTATATCTGGGAATTTTGTTTTGTATTCCTCATATAAGTATCATTATTTTTATGAGCATTGGATTCTGAAGTTTAAATATTGGAGCAGAGAAAATTGACAAGATAGACGTGCTTGATAAGCCTCAACCTTGTTGAAGAAGTCCAGATCGCTTAGCAAGTAGGTATACAGACTTCAAATAAGACCTATGCAAACCAGAGAAGAATCTTAAATGTATTCAAAAATTTCTCAGAACTTGTATCCTTTTCATCCCTCTTTGGAATGTTCTTATTGAACTTAGAAAAATAGTTTTGGCATGAAACTTAAGTGATATATCATACGATCTACCTGTGGCATCTCTTGGGAAAAAAATCATAGCATATTTTATTGGGTCATTTTTACATACACAATCATGTAAGCATTGACCAATACCAAGCCTACATTAGAGTAAGTGTCCTCTCCAATTGTGCATCTCTGATCAAATTTTTGGAGTACATCAGTGAATTTGAAAGTTTCACCAGGGATGGTTGTGACACATTGTGCATCAGTAGCAAAGGAATCTTAGTGAAGACCTTGATAATAAGTGACCTATTTCCATATTCAACTCTGAATTTTCAGACACTTGAGGAAAATTCATCAATAAAATGAAGATCAATATTGCATATCCTTGAAAACCAACATATTTAAAGTACAACAGTGGCAATTGCAGGTCGTGACAGAATGCCATGTATACTTGATGTGAAGCAGAAAGAGTTATCATTGAATGCCTAAGATGTTGCTAGGCTTGATCATAGTTATTAACTCAAAATTTGAAATGGCTAGTTAGAAAAGAATTAGCTAGTTAAATTTAAATCGACTATTAAAATAAAATTTATTTTCATCGATATTCTCCTTGGTACGGGACGAGTTCGGTGCTCCTTCTCTTGCTCATAATTTTATGATTTCACACATGAATTCCATACCCTTGTTTGGTCAATTTAGTGTGTCCTAAATTGCTACATTAATTTGTCAATCCGGGATTCGTAAGCTGACGAAGTGTGGCGCACTATATGTGCAAGATAACCTATCTCTTACTTTTTGTCGTTTTTGGGTTTTTTTATTTATCTTGGGGGTTTTTATCTTGGTTGGTTTCCTAATGTAAGATGGAAATTCTAAAAGACAAGTATGGATATAAATGTTCAAGGCAATGATGTCTTTTATAATGATTTCCCAAACTTCAAACTTCAAAAGGGTTTTAAAACATGCAATGACAAAATTAATTCCTAAAAGAAAATGAAAATGTGCCACTATACTAGTCAAACAAACGGTGAACTATTGATCATGAAACCCATTACCCTTGCTGCTGTCTAAATACAAAAGAAATTGTGCTCAAAGAAATCCAAGAATTGCAAGCAAAGTAAAGCTAAAATCAAATTACATCAACTCATATTCTGACCCCTCACCATTAGTCTCGCTATGGCTTTCGGAGGTAATCATAAAAAACTTGAGCAATCTGATATCTAATTTGCAAAAAAATAAACTAATATCAAATTACACACTCATACTTCAATCCCTCACCATTAGTCTCGCTATGGCTTTCGGAGGTAACTGATAATGACATGAGCAATTTAATATCTAACTTGCAGAAAAATAAACTAATATCAAAATACACACTCATACTTCAATCCCTCACCATTAGTCTCGCTATGGCTTTCGGAGGTAACTGATAATGACATGAGCAGTTTAATATCTAACTAACTAGTAAAGCAAATGTACAAAACTGAAATGAATAAAACAATGCTAGAATTAAAAATTAAGAAAAAGAAATCAGCAGAAGGACAAGATTGATTCCATGTCATTAGTCATTGTAAAACTATGTGCAAATGCTCGGGTTGCCTACTATAATCTGAAACAAAGACACTGATCAGTTAACAGCAGTATAAAGCATGAAAAATTATGAACAGAAATAAAACGTTAATACCATAAGAGATGTAATATATACACGTGAATGATTATGGCATAATGAACGTAAGGAAATAAAGCATGAAACTATACAGCAATACACAAAACCTCGGCGTGTGCAGGGGCCCTCTGCACAATCCTCGGGCAACAGCTATCAACCACGAATTATACTTATGAACAGAGTCTTCTCATATATTTAAAATGCAGTCATAACAAGGAAATAATGTCACAGCACAGTGGGCTTTCTTGACAGCCAAAATTACATTACACAAGCTAACTCCTATGCGTATGAGAACGCATTATTTATAACAGAGGAAGACATAACTAATTTCCTACAATCTGCGCTGATAAAAGACACGTGAACAACCACGTCCAGAAATCTAGCATTATGGCTGCCGTGAAGATTAAATCTATGGAGAGTGGCCATTGGATTCGGCTTATGGAGCCGTTCACAGGTGTTGATATGTCCCCCATGATTTAGAAACGGTCACGCAAGTCTTCACATGGTGAAAAACAGAGTTCTGTCACCATAGGACTCTTAGGTTGACCACCGCTTGGCTACTTTTGACCACGGCCTTCTTTGGTGAATTCGACTGAGCCAGTAGGACTCGGTCCATGTCCATGTCATTTCAAACTTGCCCATGTGGCTCGATTTTCCTGAAGACACCTGCAATATAGAATTTAACAAAATGGCTGCGGAAAGTTGCAGCAGCTGCGGAAAGTGACAAGATTCCGCAGCTCAATGAGCAAAAATCTAATTCAAATAGCAGACACAAAACATAGTTAAAAACCACTTTAAATTCTCTTTTATGATTAATATGCAATGATGTTGATGACTTAGGAGGTCCAGGTAAATGGAAAAATTCTAGAAAGGTGTATAGGAAAGATGCAAGTTTGGGACTCAACATACCCCCACTGTGAAGGTGTTGCATGTCCCCATGCAACCAAAATTTTGATCATCTTCCTTCAATTCATATGCTCTGATACCTCTGCCAGTACATCCAGTCCTCTTCTCTTCTTTCTTGGTTTTGCTAACATCCTGGGCTTCTTCATCAAGCATCTGAATTTGAGATTAATCAGTGCTCTACTTATCTTCTTGCATTTCTTCTTCAATTTCCTGTTATTTTTGTGCCACAGTCCCAGATGTAGCATAGTGTTGTCATGAATGATCTTGTCCAATCTTTTTTTCTCCTTTAATGCTTCATTTTCATTTTTAATATGTCTATTTAAAACCTCCAACTCAAAGACTTCTTGTTTCAATGATTGGACTAGAGCTTCTTGTGCTGTGTGAGGCTGAGTGGATGAAGTGCTGGGACCCGTGGCTATTCTTTCTAAGGATTCTATGTAATCATACACCTCTTGCTGCTTTGGATCTATCTCGGGTGTCGTTTTCCTTGGGCTGTCCCCAAAATGCTGTGGAGGAGAATTGACTTCAAAATCTGGCCGAAAAGGACTCATGTCAACATCTTGAGGACTAGTTTCAACATTTGGCTGAGAATGAGGTGCACTACGGCGAGCTGGAGTTTGTTCAGGTGTTCCTCCTCCCAAATCAATAAAATGGGGTCCTTTTGTTTGTGCTTTCCTCCACTTTCTTTTAAGCCTGGTGCTTCTTCTTACATGCTGTGGACTACTGTCTTTTTCCTTCTGTTTTTCTTTTCCTTTCTTTTTGGCCATAGCTGACTGTTCCTGAAGGTGAACTAGTCTCTTAGACAATACTTGATGGTCTTCTTCTGAGGAAGGGGTTTGATGCACAGCCTCAATGCTTCTTTTCTCTTTTGATTTTGTTGGCTTTTTACCCTTGGTCTCTTCCTTCCTCCTTTTAGACAGTCTTTCTTCTCTACTAGTTCTTTCAACTGTGTTAGTAGGAGTGCTTTGAGTTTTATCATTTGTTCTCTTTCTTCTACTTCTTTTTGATGTACTACCTTCAGGGGTTTCTTGGGGTTCTTCAAAGAAATTTCTAATTAAAAACTGCTCCCAGGTGTCCTTTTTCTCTTTTAATTGTTTTTCTATCAAGATTTTCACGAGACCATGGTGATACAAATGTGGTTCTACGTCCCCCAGATGCTTTTGGACGGTTACAGACATCTTTTTCAAACTGTTTAGTAAAAAGTATGGCAGATTGAGGGTCTGGTTGTCTAAGAAATTCATCAACAGTCGGGTATGATACATGTACATTGATCCAAAACGTCCCTCACAGGTGATAAACTTTTGAATAACCAACAGTAAACTGGCCCACTCTTCTTTTAAAGCATGGACAGGAATTCCCTTTTTGAAAATGGTGACATCCATACCTGGGTTATGTAGGATCACTCTCCAGGCTTCCTCGCCAATTCTCTTGTTCTTGAACCAGCGTTCACCTTCTTGAGGGAGTTCTGTAGCAGCTGCTATGGATGCCTCAGTCACTGTAAATTTGAGGTCCCCAATCTCCACCTCCAGACCGTTGAAAGACCTCGCAAAAGCTTTTGTTACCTCCTTATGGTAGCCTTTAAACTTTTGAATAAACCGAAGCCATTTTGCCTTTTTCAATATATCTTTGACTTGCGGGTATCCTTCCATAAATTTGGGTCCCTCTGGTTCTGTCCTCAACAACCGACCCATCCTTCCTTCTGTTCTTTAAAACTCGTCTGCGTGAGGAGGGTTTAGCGGAGGTAAGACGGTTGAATTAGCGGAAATGAACAGGGTTTATGAAGGAGACCAGTGACTGTAAGCGGATATCAGAGAATAGGTACACGGAATGAAGCGGAACAGAGAACAAAATGGGGTGAAGGCTTATGTGAGCACGGTGGAAATGCAGCCGTGAGGTCAATAGAACAGTAGGGGGAGTAAAGTGCATCCGGAAGTATTTAAAATTGGGTGGCTGCAGAGTAGACACAAGCACGTTTATGAAACGGCTGCGGATTGGCTGAGAGAAGCCATATTCAAATCAACCACGTTCCATAATTACAGGTGGAGTATCAAAGTATAGTCGAACACGAGTGAAGACCGGAGGCTTGATTATGAGACCGTTTAAAAATGAATGCAAGGATTATGGGGGAATCGTATAGAGATTGTGGAACGATTATGGAGTTATCAATGCAATCATTGCATATAATGGAGCTATGGTTTATAACTATGTAAAAATGTGCTTGAATGCCATTTGAAATAAATTTCTACTCATACCTTGGAATTCTTGCCATTTTTCATTAGTCTTCAATCAGTTGCTCCTCATTGATGCTTTTGAATGCCTCATGTCTTCAAAATATGTCCTCATACCTGCATTTGATTTCATGACTGTTGAACTAACATCTGACTGTAAATTTTTGAAAAACAGAGTGGTGGCTACAGAAACTGCTTCTGGCTGCGGAAACTGGTGTCAGCTGCGGAAACTGACACAACAATTATTTGGGTGAATGGAGATGGATAGATGATAACTGACTGAATGAAAATGGTCATGAAAGAAAAAATTTATTGGTGAAATGAAATGAAATAGATGAAATGGAGTGAAATGAAATGAAGTGGAGTGGAATGAAGTGGAATGAAATGGAGTGGGTTGTCATAAAACTTGTGAAATGAGAGAGAGAGGGAATTTTTTGGAAAATATAGGGTGTCAGGTGTTCCTGATTTTCACCCTACATTTTCTGTATAAGACTGCCAATCAGTGATTGGTTTTCAGGCTTATACAATTTTTTTTTTTTTTTTTGAAACTGAAAAGAACAAAGGCTAGGCTAGTGGAGAAGAAGGATTCTTCTTCACCAGCCTTATTGCAGAATTATCTTGAAACATTTTGACAAATTCCTCTTTTGAGAGTGGCTTATGATAGATCTTTAATCTGTGGCCATTCACAATAAGAGGAGTTTAAGATTCATCAATGGTCTTGATTCTTACCGCTCCATTGCTAAAGATCTTGTCAATCTCATATGGCCCAAGCCAATGAGTCTGAAATTTCCCTTTAAAATATTTAAACTTAGAATCAAATAGCAATGTCCAATCTCCTTCTTGAAACTTCTTCTCTTTGATATATTTGTCATGCCATTTAGCTCTTTGATATTGAACTAGATCAGTTCTTAGAATTGCCTCTTGTCTGATCTCATCTAGCTCATTCAACTGCTCCATTCTATGCTTTTGGGCTTCTGATAGATCCATCCCCAACTGAACTGCCATCTTGAAGGTTTTGACTTGGAACTCAAAGGGGAACAGGACTTCTTTCCGATAAACAAGTTCATAGGGAGAATGTCCTGTTGTATTTCTCCATGTAGTTGTGTAGGCCCACAAGGCTTCAGGAAGCCTTTCTGCCCAATCTCTTCTGTGTAGATGAACATTTTTGGTGATGATACTTTTGAGAACTTTGTTTGTAGACTCCACTTGACCATTTTCTTGCGGATGGTAAGGAGTAGATCTTCTGTGCTTGATTTTGTATTCTTCCATCAGCTTCTCCACCAGGTTGGATGTGAATTGGCTTCCCTGATTTGTCACAATTTCTCTTGGAACACCAAAGCGAGTAAAAATATCCTCATAAAGAAAATTAACAACTGAATTTTCAGTAGCAGACACTAATGCTTTGGCTTCCACCCATTTAGTAACATAATCGGTACAAACCAATATATACTTCTTTTGCTTAGATGGTGGATTAATAGGTCCAATGAAATCTAAAGCCCATTTTTCAAAGGGTTCGATGAGTACCTGTGGTTGCAATGGCATTTCATTTGAAAGGGTAGGTTTTCCTACTCTTTGGCAGCTGTCACACCTTTTGACATATTTTTTTGCATCTTTGAAGAGGGAAGGCCAACAATATCCTAAAGAGAGGATTTTATAGGCTGTCCTTTTGTCAGCAAAGTGTCTGCCGCATGGTTCATCATGACATGCCTTGAGGATATCAGGTATTTCATCCTCCCTGACACATCTTCTGATCACAAGATCTGGCCCTGTTTTAAACAATTCGTTAGAAATCCATGAATATTTTGAACTCTCCTGAATAATTTTTCGTTTTTCACTTGGAAATAAATGTGAAGGTAGTTTCCCTGTAACCAAATAGTTAGAAATATCTGCATACCAAGGGGTCTTAATAGTTACTGCAAACAAGTATTCATCAGGAAACTTATCTTCTACAGGAGAATCTTCTTTAGTATTCTGAATCCTAGACAAGAAATCAGCTACTGTATTTTGTTTTCCTGGTCTATCCAACAGAGTAATATTGAATTCTTGCAAAAGTAAAAGCCATCTTGTCACTCTGCCATTAGTAACAGGTTTGTTCATCAAATATCTAATTGCAGAATGGTCAGTATGAATAAAAGTTTTATAGCCTGTTATGTAATGTCTAAATTTATTAATTGCATGAACAACAGCTAAAAACTCTTTTTCAGTCACAGTATAGTTCAACTTTGTGGGAGTCAAATTTTTACTGGTATAATAAATGGCATAAGGAACTAAATCTTTTTGACCCAACACAGCTCCTAGAGCTGTATCTGAAGCATCCGTAGAAATATGGAAAGGGAGTTTCCAATTTGGTCCTCTCAAGATAGGTGCTTCGGATATTCTTGTTTTCAAAGTTTCAAAAGCTGATTGACAATCAGGATCCCATTTAAATTCACAGTCTTTTGTAAGCAATTTGAAGAGTGGAGATGATATTTTAGTGAAGTTTTCTATAAATCTTCTATAGTAACCAGTAAATCCTAGAAAACTTCTAACATCTCTTTGACAATTTGGAATAGGTAACTTGGAGATAACTTCAACTTTTGATCTATCAACCTTAATCCCATCTCCTGAAATATGATGTCCTAAAACAATCCCTTCAGTAAACATCATAAAGCATTTTTCATGGCTTAATGAAAGGTTTGTTTCTTTACATCTTATGAGAACTTTTTTCAAATTTTCTAATGCCTCTTCAAATGAATTACCATAAACTGTAAAATCATCCATATAAACTTCTACACAATCATGGATTAGATCAGAAAAAATTCCTAGTACTGCTCTTTGGAATGTTGCGGGTGCATTACATAACCCAAAAGGAAGCACTCGATAGGCAAAATTCCCCCATGGACAGGTAAATGTGGTCTTATCTTGATCTTCAGGTGCTACCTGAATTTGATTATAGCCACTAAAACCATCCAAAAATGAAAAGTACTTTTTGTCTGCTAATGTATCTAATACCTGATCGATAAAGGGAAAAGGAAAGTGATCCTTCAGAGTTGCTTTGTTCAATTCCCTGTAATCAATGCATACCCTCCATTTACCATTCTTTTTAGGTACTATAACCAAAGGAGAAACCCATCGGCTATCTGAAATTGGATAAATGAAGTTTACATTGAGTAATTTTGGAGCTCTTCTTTCACTATCTCCCTAAGATTTGGATTCATCCTTCTTTGAGGTTGTCTGATTGGTCTATTGTTTTCCTCAATATAGATATGATGGATGCAAGTCTTAGGATCAATACCTTTCATGTCAGTATACTCCCATGCAAATGCAGTAGAATGTTTTTGCAAGATTTTGGTTAGTTCTTCCTGTTGTGATTTTTCCAAATTTTTGTTGATATTCAATGTTTTTCCTGGAAAAACCTCAATGGTAGAACTGCCGAACTCTTCCATAGAGTAAAGAGGCATTTGTCTTGATGATAAATATTCAATGTCAGATTCCAACTGAAATTGTGTGGGGTTATATTCTGAAGATATCTCAAAATTTTCTAATGTGTTCAGAATTTGACTATCCTCACTGATTTCAGAAATGGTAAAGACAGGTTGTATAGTGTCCTCATCATCAACCCATTCATTGTCTCCTACTTCTGTGATTTCTTTTGCTGGAGGATACAAATTGAATTTATTTGTCGAATTACCATTAGAAATGTACATATCCCCAGATCTACAACTAATAAAAGCATCAGCTGTGGCTAGCCAAGGTCTTCCTAAGATAAGTGGGTGCCCTCCTAGATTACTCTTGGAAGTCAAAATCATAAAATCTACTGGATATTCCCAAGAATCTAAGGAGACTGAAATATCTTCTAATACACCATCTGGTTTAATAACTGATCGATCTGCAAGTTGCAGTAAAGTAGGTGTAAAAAGAAGGTTAGGAAGTTTTAGCTGTTCCATAGTCTGTCTACTCATAATGTTGATAGCAACCCCTAATTCAATCAATGTGTTTGGAATTTCTATCCCATTTATATGTGTCTTGACAATTGGACTTCCTGGATCTACATACTTCTGCATGGTAATTTTTCCCATCATAATATCTGCAATTTTTCCTACCAGGTGGATTCTTCTTGTGTCTTTTAGTTTCCTTCCTGGTCTTTTGAGACTCAACTCCTTTATTGTTTTTGCTAGAATAGGAATCTCTCTAATGGCTTGTAGCAAGGGAATCTTGATGCAAACATTCTTTAATTCATCTAGAAAATCATAGTTAGGCAACAAGATTTGTTTTTCCACCCCTTTATCAATTTGTAATCTTTCAGGGAAAGGAGGTGTGGATGAAGATGCAGGTTGCTCAACTATAGGAGTTGTGGGGGTTAACTTTTCTTTCTCTTTTTGAATGTTTGAGTTTTGAAGAGATGCTTCCTCAGAACCCTTATTGACTTTAAGAGAGTCCTCCTTAGAGGTATCTTTCTCTTGGACATCTATAGAAGGTTTTTATAAAACTCTACCAGACTTGAGTTGTACATCATTGAGAGGAACAATCATATAGGTAGGAAATTGTTGTCCTTCTATCATGTAAGTATTCTGAGGATTTTTATTGTTAGGATTTGGCAAAGGCTGAGCTGGAAGTTGATTTGTCTTTTGTTGGAATGGAAGCATGAGTTGAGAAGTTGGATTTTGTTGAGAAGATTGTTGTTGTGGAAATGGCAATGGAAGTTGTAGATTTGGGTTTGGAAGTTGTGGAGCTTGTTGATTTTGAAAAGATGGAGGATATTGATAAAATTGAGCAAATCTCCCATAAGGATTTTGCATACCTTGTACCCATGAATGATATGAATTTTGAGGTTGGGGCCAAGGTTGTTGCCAAGGATTCCAATTTGGTGGGGGTTGAGAATTCATAGGGTTTTTAAACCCTTGAGTTTGTTGCCCCTGCCAAGGTCTTCTTGCAACAAAACAGAGAGATTCTACTGAATTTGGATCTTCTTGAAAGACAACTTTGAGTCCAGGAATTGAAGGACAATCCTTGGTCTCATGATTCTCTGAGCAAATCATACATGTTTCTACAACTTTTGCATCCAAGGGACATTCCCTTAAATCATGTTTCTTCCTACATTTCGGACAAAAGATGGCTAGAGCATATGTTTCTGCTTTCTGCTTGTTTTGGATCTTAAGGGTGTCTAGTTGTTCACTAAGGCTCCCTAAGATATCAGTTTTGAATTCATCAAGCATATTGCCAATCTCTGCCCTACTTACTGATCCAGTTGCAGATTTGTTTGCCCTGATAAGAGAAGGATATCTAGGCCCTTTTCCCGTTTTAGATTTTCCCCTTGAGAGATGGACACATAGTTCTGTTATGTCACGAAGTGGAAGTTGAGAAATGTCTCCTTTCCCCATCATGTTTAAAATATCTATCCATTCATCTTTGATGGATTTTAATATAAGGGCTTTCAAAGTTTCATCATCTAAGTTGCTCATCTTTGCTCTTTTTAAGTTGTATTGAAATCTTTCAAGTAAATCCTCCAAATTTTCATCTTTTTTTTGCACCATTTTGAATACCTCATCCTTGTGATTGGTGGGCATGCAATAGTCCAGGTATCTATCCAAAAAATTTTGTTTCATATCATTCCAAGTCCTAATAGATTGGGTGACTAATCCCATGAACCATTTCAAAGCGGCTCACTTCAATGTTGAAGGAAACAGTTTGAGTTTTTTAGAGTCTTCCATATAGTCATAGGTTCGGCACACGACTTCAAACTCAAACAGAAATGTTTTAGGATCCTCACTTCGCAATCCATAAAAGTTGGGGAGGACAGATGGTGAGATGTTTTTCATCGTTGTATGAGTTTCCTCATCAACTATAGGGAATCCAAACAAGTTGTCTCCTTCCCTATTTCTTCCATTATTACCTTCACCTCCACCATTGTTGTCTCCATTGTTTCCTCCTCCTCTACCTCTACCTCTACCTCCAAATCCATCTATTATTTCCTCTGCCATGATATTTTCTTTAGAGTCCTTAGAGTCCTCTGGTTCTTCTATCAAGGGAGGATGAGAGGGAGTTTCTTCCTTTTCTTCTTCAGGTGATTCTACTTCTTTAATTACAATATACTCTCCCGTAGAAGTAAAGAAAGGGTCTTCTTCTAAATGAGATTTGGTAGATGGTGTAGGAGAATCCTCTAATTCAGCTGCTCCTTGAATTCTAGGAATCTTAAGGCTAGGGGTAGATGGTGGTGAATCTTGTCTATGCCTTGAAGAAGATGGAGTTATGAAAATCGAACTCTTAGCTCTAGCTATAAACCTTCCACTAGAATCTCTTGCTCTATGCATGTCATTTTTTTTTTTTTTTAAAGTTGGGCTAATAATTCTCTTTTTGATCTTCCAGGTCACACTAGGTGCAAGAAGAGAGCATACTTAAGAAATTATTGAACCAATAACTCTCTTTTCTGATCCTCCAGATCACACTAGGTGCAAGAGGAGAGCATACTTCAAGAAGTTATCAATTTTTCCCTCCTTTTTATTGTGTTTTTTTTTTAAGAAATTGGCTACCTAGTTACACTTCCCCGGCAACGGCACCAAAATGTTTGGTCAATTTAGTGTGTCCTAAATTGCTACATTAATTTTTCAATCCGGGATTCGTAAGCTGACGAAGTGTGGCGCACTATATGTGCAAGATAACCTATCTCTTACTTTTTGTCGCTTTTGGGTTTTTTTATTTATCTTGGTTGGTTTCCTAATGTGAGATGGAAATTCTAAAAGACAAGTATGGATATAAATGTTCAAGGCAATAATGTCCTTTATAATGATTTTCCAAACTTCAAACTTCAAAAAGATTTTAAAGCATACAATGACAAAATTAATTCCTAAAGGAAAATGAAAATGTGCCACTATACTTAGTCAAACAAACAGTGAACTATTGATCATGAAACCCATTACCCTTGCTGCTGTCTAAACACAAAATAAACTGTACTCAAAGAAATCCAAATATTGCAAGCAAAGTAAAGCTAAAATCAAATTACATCAACTCATATTCTGACCCCTCACCATTAGTCTCGCTATGGCTTTCGGAGGTAATCATAAACAACTTGAGCAATCTGATATCTAATTTGCAGAAAAATAAACTAATATAAAATTACACACTCATACTTCAATCCCTCACCATTAGTCTCGCTATGGCTTTCGGAGGTAACTGATAATGACATGAGCAATTTAATATCTAACTTGCAGAAAAATAAACTAATATTAAACTACACACTCATACTTCAATCCCTCACCATTAGTCTCGCTATGGATTTCAGAGGTAACTGATAATGACATGAGTAATTTAATATCTAATCTAACTAGTAAAGCAAATGTACAAAACTGAAATAAATAAAACAGTGCTAGAATTAAAAGCTAAGAAAAATAAATTAGCAGAAGGACAAGACTGATTCCATATCATTAGTCATTGTAAAACTATGTGCAAATTCCCGGGCTGCCTATTGTAATCTGGAACAAAGACACTGATCAGTTAACAGCAGTATAAAGCATGAAAATTATGAACAGAAATAAAACGTTAATACCATAAGAGATGTGATATATACACGTGAATGACTATGGTATAATGAACATAAAGAAATAAAGCATGAAACTATATAGCAATAAACAAAACCTCGGCGTGTGCAGGGGCCCTCTGCATAATCCTTGGGGAATAGCTATCAAACACGAATTATGCTTGTGAACAGAGTCTTCTCTTGTATTCAAAACGCAGTCATAACAAGGAAATAATGTCACGGCACAGTGGGATTTCTTGACAGCCAAAATTACATTACACCAGCTAACTACTATGTGTATCAGAACGCATTATTTATAACAGAGGAAGACATAACTAATTTCCTACAATCTGCGCTGATAAAAGACACGTGAACAACCACGTCCAGAAATCTAGCATTATGGCTGCCGTGAAGATTAAATCTATGGAGAGTGGCCATTGGATTCGGCTTATGGAGCCGTTCACAGGTGTTGATATGTCCCCCATGATTTAGAAACGGTCACGCAAGTCTTCACATGGTGAAAAACAGAGTTCTGTCACCATAGGACTCTTAGGTTGACCACCGCTTGGCTACTTTTGACCACGGCCTTCTTTGGTGAATTCGACTGAGCCAGTAGGACTCGGTCCATGTCCATGTCATTTCAAACTTGCCCATGTGGCTCGATTTTCCTGAAGACACCTGCAATATAGAATTTAACAAAATGGCTGCGGAAAGTTGCAGCAGCTGCGGAAAGTGACAAGATTCCGCAGCTCAATGAGCAAAAATCTAATTCAAATAGCAGACACAAAACATAGTTAAAAACCACTTTAAATGCTCTTTTATGATTAATATGCAATGATATTGATGACTTAGGAGGTCCAGGTAAATGGAAAAAGTCTAGAAAGGTGTATAGGAAAGATGCAAGTTTGGGACTCAACACCTCCTTTGACATTTAATTCTTCTATCCACTCTACTAGATTTTTAAGCCGAACTTATTATATTAGATCTGGGTTCACTCTTTTTTGATCTTTATTTGAAATCTTCTTCTCCTGATTTGGGGTTTTCACTGCAATTCGGAGCAGAAAACATGTTCAAGAACTTCGAATTTGGCTATAGTAAACTATATTAATTTGTCATTTTCCTTCAGCCCTTACCTGCTCGCCTTCATCCAAGAAGCTCGATTGATATTGCCACTGGTGAAAATCCCGCCAGTAAAATAGCAAAATAGACTGGTCTTCGTGGGATAGATGGCTGGGATGTCTGGCTTCACCAACGAATGAGGTAAGGATTGATGGATTGAGGAATGAATAGATAAAGAGGATGTTCTAATGTGGTCTGATTAGTAAGTATTAGTAAGTAGTCGAGCTTCATCTATTTTATTTGTGTTTTTGGTGGTTATAGCTTCTGCATATGAACGTTCATACTCTTCTAGGGCTTTGCTACAACCTCTTCATGCCTTCGGAATTTTTCCCATAGAGTATTAATCTTAATGCACAACCGATCCAACCATACAACCTGGGTGTTAGCTGCCCGACTGGATAAATTAGGGTCATTCGCCTAGCATCGGTGGGATTAACCTTTCCATTCCTCAGTGCTTTAATCTGTTGGGTGTTAATGTTACCAGGTCGGCTTGCTAATCCTTTCGAGTTCTCCAATAACTTTGATACAAGGGCTTCCACCTTCATGTATTGTCCCTCATCTTCTTGGATTTCCACATGAGGGAGCTGGATGAAGTGGATATCTAGACCCTGTGAGGACTTTATGCATTCAGGACCGGATAACATCCATTTGCATGTAATGAACGGAACGGTGAATCCATGGTGTGCCGAGAGGCGTTGGGTGAACTCGGTGAATGGGATAAGATGGCCCATTCCTCCGCTGGGAAAAATTGCACCCTTAGATAACTCCTCACCATAAATTGTGCCTTGACAATTTCCCCTGGTAGGGTGTTCTTCATGTCAATTGTTTATTTGACTTTTGCTTTCCATAAAGCATGTTTATGTCATCTTCCAAGCAAGGGTGTTCATCTTCCAGGTCTCTCTTCATGCTTACAATATCTAGACTTGTGTTCTTGACTTGGATGATGGATTGTGGTGGGGAAAAATAGCAAGGTGCATGGCACCCTAAGTCTATTGTTGCAACCTGTAATTATCACTAAACTCCATGAATTTATGCTATGTTACTGAGAGAGAGATGCCAATAGAAATGTAAAATAAGCCTTGCATTTTTAGGGGGTAAGAGGGACTATTTAAGGCTTATAAAGGCCAGAAATAGAAGCCACAAAAATATGGTATTTTTTGATAGGGTTAAACAAATGAATTCCAGTAACGAATTTGAGGAATTTTCATTAACCTGTTTTCTTTATTTGTGGAATTTTCTTGAAATAGTTCATGAGGAGCGAACATGCGACATGGGGGTGTGAAACCATAGTCGGCGTATTTACAATGCCCTACTTTCACTGACCTGCAAGCCTCTTTTGTTACGAGTAAAAACAATTTTTAATTTTAATTGTCTTTTCAAATAGTTGTGGGTGGGTCTGACATCTTAGATGCTGAAAAATATTTGTAGACTAATATAGAAAAAATACAGTTCAGGAACAATGATACTGTAACTTCAAAGTTCTCACCCATTTATATAAGCACTATGTATAAATCTCCTTTTCAGGTGTGTGTATGTGTGTGTATATAGACGCCCTATTTTGTAGAAATTTGTTGTATCCTTTGATGTGTGTATATATAGATGCCCTGTTTCGTAGAAATCTTTTGTATTCTTTGATGTGTGTGTATCTATGTACCTTGTTTCCTAGAAATCTGATGTATTGTTTGATATGTATGTGTGTCTATATATGTATATACTCTGTTTCCTAGAAATCTGTTGTATTGTTTGATATGTATGTGTGTTTGTGCGTCTAGAATATATATATATATAATGTGCCCTGTTTCCTAAAAATCCGTTGTATTATTTGATGTACTAAAACATGTAGGTTTTCCAAAAGTTGTACCCATTTTGTTGTTTGAGGTTGCGTAGATCTGAACAGTGAAAGTAAGGAGGTAATCTAGCATCAAAGGTTTTAATGTCAAAACTCCACTAGATTTGAGAATTGATCTCGTCCTTCTCTCAATCTGCCATTTGGCATGCCTTGCAAACCTAAGTTTTGTCAATTGCATTTTCCTATGTGATGATTATTACCATCAAGAATATCTTGCTTGCTGTGATTTGGGAACAATGACACTTTTTCCCCTTTCTTTTATATGATGGTTGCCATCCTATCTTTTGTCAGGGTAAAGAAATTTCTTTTACGTTTTTAGAAAAAAGATAGGGACTGTGAAATGTGTATCATTTTGTCCTTCTCCATAGAATTGAGTGTGTTGGCTTACACCTATTGGAAATAGTCTCTATTGCAACATCTAGTGCACAACATTTCTATTAGGGTAAGGTAGTAATTCAGTAATTGGCTAATTGCATGTTAATTTCTTGTTTATTAGTCTGGAAGACATTTTTATGTTCCTTGTTGGATTGCAGTTAATGTTTGCGTCATATTATTGTTAAGTAGTGTTTTTAGTAATCTGTAATGTCATGACAATTTTCTCCTATATCATTTCGTTAATGCTAATATCTTATATCTTTTACATGTCTTTCTGAAAACTGTGAACATAATCAGAAGATGCTTTGGTCTAGTTAATGATCTTTAATAACGTGAATTTTGTTGTCAACTCCAGGTGGTGACAATATCTCTGTGACTAGGGGAGTTGTCTCAAGGGTAGAACTGACACAATATGTGCATGGGGCTTCTCATCTTATGGCTATACAGATTGATGCAGCTATCAACCCAGGTAACAGTGGAGGCCCAACAATCATGAATGAGAAGGTTGCTGGTGTAGCTTTCCAAAACCTGTCCGGGGCAGAAAACATAGGGTGAGTGTAAATTTACTTCCAATAGTTATGTTTTCAGCCTTAAGTAGTTTCCATTGGTAATACATGTCTTTAGTATTTCTTAGGAATCAGTAGATGACAACCAGATTATCCATATGTCCAATGCCTGCATTGTTTGAGGATAAGCAGTTTTGATCCTGTTACCTGCTGGATTTGCACTTAAGTCCAAATTGTCCAAATTGTCCAAATTGCAAATGTTGAGTCAACCCTTGGAAGTTCTATCGACTGTTATATCAATAGAATCTCCCTTCACTTTAGGCGAGCTCTCTTTCGGCACGAAGGGGGGTTCCCTAGATCAATTCACTGTTCTGCCATGTTAATTGTTCTGAAAAACAGATTAGTGATTTTATGCGTTCTATAGTTTTTTTTAGGTAAAAAGAATGAGAAGACAAGCAAGATCAAGTGCCTTGTTATTTGGGCAACTGGAGTTGAAACCTAACTTGATGAAGAAGCTTGGAATGCCATGGAAAAGTCAGCAAATTATGTGATACATGAACATTTCCTTTTTCAATCAACCATATTGAGGTATAGAACTATTTAGAAAATTTCAAACTAAAGACAGAAGAAAACACTAGGATTGGTTTCTAGATAGATACAAGTTGTTTTGTTATTCTGATTTGGGATTCTATGCTGCTGCAAACTTTGATGGGCTCCTTGCTTGTTGATTAAATATGACAAAGTATTGGATGGATTTTTGAGTAGAACATGTGGATTAAAGGGTCATTTGGGTTGGACTGCAACAATTTGTTTCAATGTATTTTTAACTTTTAAGTGATGGGCTGTGGGTTGCATCCCAGGATGGAAAATTGGAATAAAACAAAGTTTCGGGCCATTTGTGATATTCCCGCTTAGCCATTATTGCTAGGTGAGAATACAATTTTGCTCAATTTCAATAATTTTGATTTCCAAATTAGGAAAAGTGGGTTGGAGGACCCCACTTCCAATTTTTGGCTAACGAAGACACTCACCTAGGGAGAAAAAGGCAAGTCGAACACTTAGTGGGTTGTGGGGGCCACCCAAGAGGGAAATACACACCCCTTGGGCAATTCATGCTTTTTGGTATGAAGAAATTTGATGTATGTGTCCTACATGAGGAGGAGGCAGCCCAAGGATAAATAGATGAAGCACACCTCATTTTTCACCTTTTGACACTTTGACAAACTCACTTACCAAGCACGTTTGAGCTGTTGAGCCAAGTCTGCAAGTGCTGTTCAACACACAAGATTATCAAGCGAGTTTCTCACTCCTTCCTTCGGTGGACTTCGAGTGCCAACCCAAGGAGGGAGTTCAATACCATTTGTGAGCCAATTCCAGCATTGCATTAGGCATTTTGTGTGGCTTTCTTCCGCAATCTAGGCGTGAGAGAGAACCACACTTTTCTTGGAGAAGCTAGTGGGGGAGCATCAAACTTATTGAGCCTACTGGGAAAGCATTGAGCCTCTTATTGCTGAAGATTCAGGGTGATGGGACAGCCAAATTTTATGGAGCCTTTACTGTAGTAGAGAGACCATTCCAGGGATTGCATGGGCCTGCGTATGTGGTACTTCTGGGCTGCAAGTGGAGCTGAGGGGGTGGCCATTTGGGGCTCGATTGAGCTGGGAATTTGGGGAGTCATCAAGAGCGGAAATTCATCAGTATTTAGCATCATTTTGGATTGTTAGAACTTAGAACAGTGCTATTCCAGGGAGGACCGAAATACCCAATGAGTGGAGGAGCACGTAGAAATTGGGGGCAATTTCAGGGGTAAGAACTAGGCCAAACCCTTTTTGGGTTTTGGTGGGTTTTTTGAGGGGAGTCCAAGATTATTTTCTCGGAATTTTCTGGGCATTGGAAGAGGGTCAAACAACAGTTTCATTCCGACAGGCAGTGCAATTTTTCTAGGGCAGCACAGGGCATAGAAGAGAAAACACATTCCAGCATTCAGGTATTGCATTTTATCACCTAGAACTTGTTTAGCTTGCTTTTGGCAAGCCCAGGTGCACTCACCATACTCATTGTACTTCCATTGCATTATAATAAAATGGCTCAGCTAGGTGCAATTTTTGGAGGAATTATGGGTGTCTACTTATGTGTTTAAATTTTATGCGTGCATGTGCTTTAATTGTTTGTTTTCATTTTCAATTTTCCCTAGAGAATATTATAGTGGTATCAGAGCACTGATCTTGGCTCAACCATGGGATTATTCCTATGACCTTGGAGGACCGACAGAACGTTACCTACCGGAGGCTCTTTGACTTTCAAAAAAGGAATGTCATGCAATACCTGACTATGCCCTACGTATTCTCTAAACAGTTCAATCTCCCCTTACTTATAACAACTTGGAATCATTCCACTCAAACAGTCTCTATGAATGGCACACAAGAGATACGAATCTATTTAGGCTATATGGCTTATTCTGGGGTTTTGGCCAATCTAACAAGGCTTTTTTTTCATTGTGGAAATGCTCTTTGAACTGGAATATGAGAAAAACAAGCATGACCAGGCTCCCCGTAGCAAGTTATTGTTGTCATAAATTTTACATGCAATAAATTGTGTCTACTATAAACCCTAGTTTATAATAGCAATCATTAAATTAAAAGTATCATGTATTTGGGATCTAATTGAGCATTTATAGTACTATCTTAGCCCTCTAGACTTAGCCATAGGTCCTTCAAATTTCTTCCCTCATCTAACTCAGAGCCCGAACTTATCGAATAATATCCTTGGAATTTGGTGTGTATTTAGTAGAATCCTTGAAAGGTATTTAGCCTAAGAATTCTCGGGCTACTTAATCTCCAAGATTTTCTGAGATAACCTCCATTGTGGGGACATCCATCCATAGAATAGCAAAGGAGCAGCTACTAAGGTGAAAGTGGTGACTGATCCCTATGTTGCCCTTGAGCTAGAGTACTTAGTGAATCTTTGCACTAAGGTGTTACATTTTGCTGTAGCAAGCCTTGAAGAATCCTATTTTACCCTAAGTACTATCCTTGGAATGAGGGGAGTGCCTAGTGGGTTTCCCCAAGATATGTATTTCAAGGAAAAAAACAAGAGAATATAAGCTCCCTTTTATATATCCTTCCGCTTATTGTTCTACTGTTGTAATTCTTGTATATATGAGATGTATTTTTCTATTAAAAAAGAAGGTCTACACAAAAAAAATCCATTAACAAAACCAAGCAGAGAGTAATTGGTCACTTGCTTACATATGGCACCCTGAGTGAGATAAACCCTCCTTAACATCATTGATACTAGTCATATGCAAATAGAAATCATAAAAGATTCTGTTTAGACAAATAAACCAATACAATAAGAAGAGTAAAAGGAGACTATTTTGATATCATGGACTATAACATGGACTCCAAATGAATCTGAATCCCATCCTGTAGCCAACATACTCACAAAGTGATAAATAGGAACTAAGGTATTTTAAAACAACAAAAGGGAGGATCACTAACCTTCAACTTGCTTGTATTTAAAATCCCTTGGATAAGAAGGCACCAATGCATTTGCTACCAACAGGATATGAGTGATATTCAAACTCTTTTTGAGGTTGCTCCAACAGAACCAAGAAATAGTCCCCGCAAAACAAATAAAAGGTTACTTTTGTCCCATATATGCCCAAAGCTTGAAAGTGGTCTCTTAAAGAATTCCATTTTCAGTGTCCTTTTATTTCAACATTGACTTCCTTTCCAAGTCAGAGACAACATACAATATTTAAAGTGTTGCTCATAACAAGGTCATGAAAAATGGCAAAACATTTCACCCATAGTAGATTATTAAGACAGAGTAACAGACTTGGACAACTAAAAGAAATTCTTACTAAGCATTAAAATTTAAAAGCCATCGATTCGTTTCCAAAAGGATGGTCACTTGAATGTTATCACTTAGAATCTATGGACAGTACAGTAGTGCTAGAATATAAAGTTTGATGTGCAATACCATAGTGATGGAATAAAGTAGGATTCATAGCATAATGGAATATTGTCCCATATATGCCCAAACCTTGAAAGTGGTCTCTTAAAAAATTCCATTTTCAGTGTCCTTTTATTCCAACACTGACTTCCTTTCCAAATCAGAGACAACATACAATATGTAAAGTGTTGCTCATAACAAGGTCATGAAAAATGGCAAAACATTTCACCCATAGTAGATTATTAAGACAGAGTAACAGACTTGGACAACTAAAAGAAATTCTTAGCAAGCATTAAAATTTAAAAGCCATCGATTCGTTTCCAAAAGGATGGTCACTTTAATTTTATCACTTAGAGTCTGTGGACAGTACAGTAGTGCTAGAATATAAAGTTTGATGTGCAATAAAGTCACCATAGTGACTTAGGAGTGGCAGGTGCAGGGGTGGCTATTTACAACCCTAGAGGACCACAATAATTTACAATAATTTACTAAAACCCTAGCATTGTTTTAAGGTCCTATGTTGTGTGCAAGGCAGGTCAAAAAATTGGTGGTAATTGGAGATTCCATGGTGGTAATTCAAGAAATAATCAAGCATTCAACAAGACCTTCCAACCATGTCCAGATTGATAGACAGGATTCAGAGCATAATGGAATATTGTCCTTTGTCATCAAAACCCTAAAGCAAATGACATGAAAAAGAGAGGTGTTCTTTTGTATCAGGGACAAATGACCAAAAATTAGGGAAAAATCTTTTCACATTAACTTCCATCACAATTTTCCTAATCAACTACAGTTTGAATGTGTTAAATTTTCTAATCCCGGCAACCTGACTAATTATTTCCTGCCAGAATATTATGCAGATCTACTGAATTGAAAGCACAATTCAGATTTTATGATCCAAATGGATTTTACAAACCCAAAAAACTTATATCTTCAAAAGTTGATGCAAAGGTTTCCATGTCGAAGAGCTCATCGAGCGCTTTCCAACGATGCTTGAACGAAGTCAAACGAACGTCGTGTGAAATAGATGTTCTTCAATATATCTGCTAGATATATTCATGTAAAATAAACTCAATACTGTTCCTCTCAAGACTTCTCTGTAATTTTATTCCAAAAACAGAGATCTGCAGGTCTGAATTTGTCTTCAAAATTGCCACTATAGATCCGAATTACAAGACTGTTGCAAGGTCACATATTTCACCACAGGTCCGAATTAGAAGGGTTTGAGTTGCAGAGAAGAGTCTCAGGTCCGAGCATCTGGAAAGGCCAAAGTTACAGGCCTGTTAGGGCCGAAATTTCAGGCTTTGATAGGGCCGAAATTTCAGGCCTAAATTCAGTTCCGAAAAAAATTATTTCCACAGGTGCAAATAGGTCTGCAAGTGATATATCCTTCTAGCCCAAAACATTGTAATTATGATCTCCCTTTTAATCTCCTTGGCCTCCTGTTTCATCTCTGAATTCTCACTGTATTTTTCACCAAAATTTTCATTCCAAAATGATGAGCATGACTAGTTATTTATAGTTGTTTGCGTATGAACTGAACATTCATGTCTTTTGATTAAGGAGCTGACATACTGATTTGAGCCAACCTGTGCATCATTTTTGGCATTTATTTAAACCAATTTTAAGACTGATACAGGGGGGCAATTTTATGGTTAAGTCTGGGCCTCAACGCTTGATAGGAACACCATACAATAAAGCAGTACTTATTGTATCTTCTGCTGTAGTGCAGACCTTTTTTAACACCTCCTTTGCTGAACACTTGATAGTTGTAGGGGATCAACAAAATTATGTTAGATCCCTCCTTTGTGGCTCAAAGAATCTTTTTGTCATATAAAATTCTGCATGTCAAAGCCTCTCTGCTCCTTCACTTCCCACAGGACATTGTCAAAGCCTCTCAGCCCTATTGCATTCATTCAGATCACCAAACTATACATATGTTACCTAAAATAGTAGTGCTCTAGACCTCCACAAACAAACATACATATGCAGAAAAAGAGAGATTTTATTCCTGAGTAGTGGTCATTATAGGGCTCTAGTTAGCTGGATAAAACATGCATGCAGAATAGAAAAGGAAAATTTTCACCATGGAGTGTGTTGTTGCCATCATTCTTAGGCAGCTAATATGTTTTCCCATTTAGTGTGAATTCTCCATCCTTGATACGGTTGGCTACATGACCCACCAAGGCACCAAAGTAAGGTCTACTGGAGCTCATGTTCTGCATTAATAAACAATCTCATATTCCCCATGGTAACACATACATTTGAGATCCATTCCAATATGTGAGTAGAAACTATTAATTTATCTTAAAACTCTAGCATATGATGGCAGTACTAATTTCCAAAGGGAAATGCAAATACATACCATGTATGAGGCAATATTGTCATAGCCAAGAAGTACGTCTGCTAGATGGCCTGAATGCATAAATACCAATAGTTAATGAGCTATCTCCCTCTGAGTAAATGATGGTAAAGCAGTTGAAGGGTAGGGTTTAGGGATGATTACCTTTAGCATCAAGGAGAGCGAGGGAGACGAGGGTAGCTCCCCAGTTGGTTAGATTTATATACAGATCGCCTCTGCGAAGTTGAAAGAAAATTGGGGCATTGATCTTTCTGTAGGGATGACCATAATGAGCCAACTTGCCTTTCCCTTCCAAATTTCTTGGATTCAATTCCCATTTGTGCCCTTGACTGCTAGCATGGAATTTGCAGAGGTGAATGAAAACCTGAATGCACCAAAAATGCAAGAGAATGGATGACACTTTCACCATCATTGATTGATTGACTGATCAAGGGATGGATGGATAAGCTAAAGCAGAACATTCAATGATATATATAGAGAGACTCACATAGTCAATACTAGACTAGGGTGTGTCTGTATGCCTTAATATAAGTTCACGGTGTAAGCCATAACATGGATTGTGTGCAACTATAGACAACCCATGCACTGTGGCTACCAAAAATGTAATCTTTGGAATCTAAACATGTTACATTTTTGAGTTTTTGTCTTATTACCCCAAATTTGTTTTTGGCCAAATCTTAATTTTGTTATTTAAATGGAATTTTGACTACATATATGGATTCAACACCTTGAAAAAATCCTAGAGCAGTACATTTTTGTTGTTTGTAGATTGAAGGACCTAAACTAATGCAACATGGTTTTGTGGATGCCATTTCTAAAGTTGGGCTGGCCAAATTCCTTTTTGACCTTTCTACCACCTATATAACCAAGTAATTTTCTATCACCTGTATAACCTTGCCTTTTTATAAAAAAAAAGAGGTTCCTACACTCAAATAATTGGCTTTTCCTGGCAATGGGGCAATTAGAATGTTGAAATTCTATAACCTTTTGGATGATTAGAAGATCCAATTTTGCCATTGCTAGCCTGAACTAAGTTCAAATTGTGGTTTTGGGTGTAAACTTTGGTCAGTTGAAACCCATTTATCAATTGCACTGTCTGAGTAAAGCCTAGATAATATCTAAGATGAGGAGGCTGGACCTATTTCAGGCTGTTGTACTCAAGCTAATGGTCAAACATAAGGTTATGCATATACATGTGGTTCAAGGTCTCCTTTTCCTCACGTTATTCTCTATGAATTAAGGAATGTATGTTGCCGAGGAGGAACACTTGCTGGTCTAGGATCTGATACAACCAACAAGTTACTAGGAACACCCAACAGATTACTAGGATCTGATACATGCTTTAGATTGCTAGGATCTAGTCTAGGAACACCCAACAACGAGAGGTATATCCACAAACCACTCCAAGTAAGATATGAAAAGGGCTCTTGAAATGCCTCTGAATACCAAAGAACTCCAATGTTTATAATGACACACTGATGTCCAATTCAAATGCTACCTAAGGATTTCACAAAGGTTCTAGTGCCTTTGTTCAAGGGTTCGTTGTATGTTTCCAAGGGTTTCAAAAAAAAAACTTTCACTAGATATTAACAGCCCTTATGATATTTTTTACCACCACCATTTCTTCCACAAAATTTCTGTAAGGTGAAGACACATGAAGATTTAAATTGGTTCATGCTTGAAGGAAAGATGAACTGTTCTGATTGATGGGTATTTAGAGTTTTAATGTTGGCTATAATTTGCTTACAATGACCCTAGATGTAGTCACAAACAAGTAATAGAGATTATTGTAGTTCACAAGGCTGAAAAGTTGTCTGAAATCCCTCAAATTATCCCACAACAAGCTTCCCAAAAACCCCACATCATTGTTGGAAACATTTGTTGATTGCACCTGTATTTTTATACTTGTTTTCATGCTGCCCTATCTGTCCAAACATTGGTATCAAAGCCATAATAGTGTTGTCATTAACCCTAGTTCTATTTGTTGGTGAAAATTTACCACAGTTGGAGGTATCAACCATTGGAAAGACCAACACTATTGGGTTCTAGAGAACCACCAATCAAAGGATATATCTACTGTTGTATCTTCTATTTAGGGCTCTTCACATGCTACCATCGAATCTGCGGTCATTTTCTTCTATATATCATCTTCATATTGCCTCATAATCCTACAAGAGTATGTTACATGACCTCACATCCTCCCAGCAAAAGTTGATCTTATATGCCGAGTTATATTTATGCTTGGATGGTGATCTGTTTGCTTTGTTTGGAGACCATGGAGGATGACAACATGCTACTAAAAATGGTTGTATTATAACAAGATTATTGATGTCAAACCGTTCATGGAGGCTACCACCAAATACTGCAAATACTGCAATAAGGGAGACTTTCCCATGATATTTTTGGAACCTTAAAACCATGTTAAAATTGTTTGAAACATGAGCCCTAAAACTAAAACAAATGCTACAAAAAAATCACTAAAATGTGATGGAAGTTCTATTATAGGACTTCTCTACTACTACTCATACGCTGTCTGAAATAATCAAGTTGAAATTTAGAACCTAACTATCACTGGTTTAGTATGCAAAATCCAATTCCTGACATGAGGCATATGATGAAGCCATTGGCTAGGTTACATGTTGACAGTGTATGTTATGTTGATCTATTAATTTTTCTTTTGGTTAGAAATTGGGAACTTCACCACAACATCATACCAATATGTAAAATCTGAATTAATTGTTGTGAGACAACTAGCATCTAGGATATTTGTTTCTATCCCATACTTTGCCATCAACATCTAAGTTGTATTGCCTGTGCATGTGTTGAATGGAGTAGCTATTGTGGCATCTATATGATTTTCCGTGTCAAACATACTATTCTGACATGTCTTCTCTTTTGTGGGGAAGGTATTGTTACATTGTATTTGCTAAGGATGCATGTTCACCAAGACAAGTCAAATACTTCAAAATGTTGGATGTGTTTTGTATTATTGTTCTAGAACATATTCTCTTTGTCTTTGTTTTGTATTATTGTTTGAGAACATATTCTCTTTTTCTTTGTTTTTATTTCACATGTTTTAGGATATTTGAGTGTTTTAGGTTATTTAGGTTTTTGGCCTTGAAATTAGTGATTGAAATGCCAAATAATCACTTTATAATTGTGGATTTGCTTGTCTATTTGAGTTATTATACATAAGCAATCTTCATAAGTAGATCTTAAGTAGATATTCTACCCTTAGCTCTATTTCAAAGTGTTGTAAGAATTTCTGAGGACCTCTTCTATTCCTTGACTCGAGGTGGTGGATTCCCCATCCTGCTGAGGCCTTTCTCTTTCATCTAGTCCTTCATTTTCCATTGAATCTGATTCAAGAGATTCTCCTACTGGATCTCTCTTGGGGGATTCTTGTGGTGGTAGTCTATGTATCATTTTTAAAAGTCTAATTCTTCCTTTCACCTACTTTTCATAACTTCCATAACCATTAGGTAAGGACCTGCAATGTCAATGGTGTTTTGTTTGTTTAGTAAAATATTGTCGAGACTTTAATTTATTGAAAGTTGTAGAATTTAGTAAGAAATAGGTTATCTTGCACATATAGTGCGCCGCACTTCATCAGCTTACGATTCCCGGATTGACAAATTAAATGCAGCAATTTAGGACACACTAAATTGACCAAACACCATCCACAAATAGTAAATCTTGAGCCTCTCCTCTTCCATTATTCAGACTGACTGAGCCTTTTCCTTTGATTTTCCCTGCTTTATCATTGCCGAATGTTACATTCCCAGATTTATTTTCATCAAAGGGTACAAACTTGCTCCAATCTCTAGTCATATGCTTTGAACATCCACTGTCCAAATACCATTGGCTTTTCTAATCTTGAGCTATTAGAGCCAGGTCACACTTATTCAACTTCTTTTTCCACTGCATGCGTCCTTCTGTTTGATACCTTTCTTGAGAAGATAGACCACATTCTCTGAGAGGACATTTGGAAGACATGTGTCTTATTTGATGGCATACAAAGCATTTGATTATATTTTTAAATGGATTATGTGTACGAGTGAACTCTCCATTGTTCATAAATCTCCTTGGAGTTTTAAAAATCAGTGTTTGTCCATATGTTTTGCACTCCATGGCTTTATCGCCGTACCCCTTACAATAAAAACAATACCCATGGAAACGATTAGTGTACGTGGTGAAGGGTTGTCCTCTCCATTTGTTTGCTTGAGGTAGTCTTCTCATTTTCTGCATCCTTTGCTGGTTGAAATCGATTATCTTTGTCTGAAAGTGTGCAGCAATATGTCCTAGTTTGTGACAGGAAAAAAAAGTGACATTTCTCATAGGAGGAAAGAATCTCCTTTGAGATCTTCCGAACTTGTTCAATTGAACTTTTTTCAACTGCTTGCTTCTTCCTCTCATTCTTTGTCTCTTGATGTTGCTGCTTATTTCTGTTTGTTTCATCACACATCAAGTTCTTGCTGGCTTCTTCTTCTGTGGTTCCTTGTTGAGCTACTTCATCATTACTTTCAATGTCTGCCTTCTCCGAGGTATCCATGGAGGCAATCTCATCTTCAAGCTTCTTACACCCCCTGCTCCTTTCTTCTATCAGTCTTCTAGCTGCAATAATCTCAGGTTGTTGAGAGTTAATTTTTTCTTTTACAGCTTTCACAAAAATGATATTTTGGTTATCCTCTACCTTGGATTTGTTGGTTTCTCCTTCGTAACCTATCCCAATATTTATGAGAGGAGATCTTTGAGCATTTAGTATTTTATCCAACTATTCAGTGCTTGTCATTCGAGGAGTGTTCATTGTTAATTCCCTTTGGGTGTTTTCTAGTTTCTTTCTCAGACATACCACTTCTTCTTCCAATTTCTCTTGCTCCTGATGTTTATCTTTAATTTGATTTAGAAGAATGTCTTCCACCTTCTTAGCTTCTTCAAGTTATACTTTCAATTGAATGAGGTCTTCTGAATTTGGTACCTCTTTTACACATTTGAGGAGAATGTCTTTCTGTTTTCTGTACTTGCATTTAAGTCTTTCTATTTCCTCCAGGGCACTTCTTAAGATATACCTCACATTCTTCCTCCTCTTCTAAAAAGAATCCTTATGATTATTCTTTGGCCATTAACACAAATTCAGAGGTTCCTTCTTCATTGAGGATTCATCTGAGTTTTCAGATGCACTGCTATCTTGCTGAGCATAAAATGATCTTCTATTGAATATCTTCCCTTTCTGCCAGTTATTTGTTTTGGTTTTCTCTATCTCTTGAGTCTGATTCTTTTTTTTCTTATGAGGACACTTAGATACATAGCGCCCAACTCTTCCACAGTTAAAGCATTTAAATGGAAGTTTACCTTTATACTTGCCTGAGCCTCTATCCAATCTTCTGAAAAATTTGGCCTCTTATTCATCAGAGCAGGAGCATGTATCTTCTTTTTCTTCTTTTCTCTTCTCTATCTTAAAGGCTGCCTACCTCACATTTGACTTCCTCTGTGGAAGTCTCATCTCATAGGCTGTTAAGTTTCCAAGTAATTGGTTAAGGGTAAATGTTTCCCAGTCATCTGTTTATTCTATGGCAAAAACCTTGGGGTTAAAACTAGATGGTAAAGATCTCAATATATTTTGAACAATTACACATTCTCTAATGGTTTCTCCTAGAGCTTTCATGTTATTCACAATTTCTGCAACCCTTAAGAAGAAGCTAGCAACATCTTCTTCTTCATTCATTTTTATATTTTCAAACTGGGCTCTATAGACTTGCAGCTTGGCGGCCTTCACCTTTTTATCTCCCTCATGGATACTTTCTAATGTGTCCCATATTGCTTTGGCAATATTGTTGTGCATTAATTTGATAAATTCTGCCTCACACAAACCACTTAAAAGAGCATTCATGGCTTTTGCATTCTCTATAAAATCTTTGTTGGCTTCTTTCTCTGTGTCAGAATCCTTTGGGGCATATCCTAATTCCATAGCAGCCCAAACTTCTATTCCTAGAGACATTAAGTACGTCCTCATTCTTATTTTCCAGAAGGCATAGTTTGTGCCAATAAACAGAGGGGCTTTATTTGTTGAGCATCCTTCTAGACTAGTCATCTTGGGGACCAAGGATCTCCTTCCAGTTGTTAAACTGATATAGAAGTAACTTTGCTCCGATACCAATTGTTGAACCCTTAGTTAAACTGAGAGGGGGGGGGGGTGAATCAGTTTAATGCAGTCAAGGTCTTGTAAAAATTTATTGTACACTTATTTACATCTTCATTTCATGATCAACTTAATATATAATGGAATAACAATCTTAATAAGTGAGCAGAAGGTATTAAGCAGATTAAATACAGAATATCAACACATAATCATCATGCACATAGACAACATATATAAGTGGAAACCCATAAGGGAGAAAACCACATATTATTATTGTTTTGATGCAAAGGAAAGCTCCAACTCCCTCTCACCACTGATTTTCTGTAGGCTCCAACCTACAGGAGGATACTACCTCAATTCTGCAAGCTACAACTTGCAAGGAAGCTCCAACTCCCATCTATTTTCTGCAGGCTACAACCTACAGGGGGCTCCTACCTCAGCCAACTACAAATAGACATCTAACAAGCTACAACTTGTTATGGAAGCACCAACTTCCTCATTGTACAATAAAATCATATGCTGATTTACCTGGATATCAGCTCTATTTTCCTCCATATTTACTGTTGTCCTTCCAGCCTTAAAATTTTCTTTATATCATCTCTGGATCTTTACAACTCCTCTCTCTGCTCCTTCTTCTTCTTACATTCTATCGTCTGTTTCTCCATTCTCTCACCCCTTATGCATATGCTGGTAACATTATTTATAGAGATCACCTCATAACTGTTTGCATTCCACAGGGAATTCGAAATAAACAGGTATGACTCTTTGCCTTCCCCCTTCTCATTTTCTTGTCCATCACATTTAAAATAATATAACAGAATGTATACATTTGTGTATTATAGTGGAGTTATGCTTTGCCTACAGAGACTTGCCTTTGCATCACAAACAATATAAATTCAATTACATTTACAGTTATAACAAATATATTTCACCCAACCTTTTCATCTCTTTGCTCATTGTGCATTTGTATTTTCTGCTGCTGTTAGAGTCATTTTGGTTTCTACTATTACATTCAACACAGTTCTGCATAACTGTCATTTTGGCCTAACTCGACCTAGCTATTGTGTTTCTAGCAGTGCCACTATATTCTCATTTGCTCTCCAAAACGATTTAACAAAGGGAAATCCCATACTTCCGTACTTGAAATTCTTTAGGCTTCAGCGTTGACCTGCATCACATCCGCTTCATTGTCGCACTTCGGTGTTTCAATCATTCTTTTCTATATGGCTCCTTTGCTCTCCGATGCATTTTACAAAGGAAGACCACATATTTCCGCACTTGAAAAGACCTTTAGGTTTCGGCTTGATCTACATCGCATCCCCTCTCTTTATCGCACTTCGGTGATTCAGTTATCCCATGTGTCTTCGTCCATCTGATCTCCCGATATGAGATATGTGAAGGGTCCCACCAGGTTGTATCTCGACGTTTCGGCTATTTCTCTTTTTCTTCATTTCTCTATTGCTCTTTCATCCTCCTAATGCGATTTCTCAAAGGGAAACCTTATACCTTCAGATTTGAAATCCTTTATACTTTTTCTTTGAAGTTGCATCGCATCTAGTACTCTTATCGCATTTCGCATTTCAGCGATTCAACCTTGCTCTTACGATCTTCACCCCTCTGATCTTGCGATTTGTGATATGCGGGCCAGGTCCATGTCATCTCCATGTCATCATTCCACATCACCTTGCCACATCATCGCCACGTCACTGCCACATCATCTTTCCACGTCGTCTTGATTTATTTACGATTTGTGGGGTCAGGTCCACGTCAGCTGCGACGTCACTTGCCATGTCATCACCACGTCATCATGTCGCACTTTTTATTTTCTATGACTTCTAAGTTTGTGCGATATCTCTCCTACCTCGATTGCGATGTGCGATCGCATCGCATCCATCGCATCGCATCTATCCATCGCATCGCATCTATCCATCGCATAGCAACTTTTCCCATCCACTTCACGGTATGCGATGAACTTCGCATTGCCGATGTGAGATATTTCACTGTTCCACCACGTGTCCCTTCGCATCTCCACATCGCATCACAATATCGAATCACATTGCTCTTGCTTCTGATTTATGATCTGATTTTCGTCAATGCAATCATCACCATTGATCTGTCCAGATCTATGGTCCTCATTGCTGCTGGCACTTCCGATTAATACTCAAGTGCTAGCATAATATCATCTTCACTTATGATTCTCAACTCTATGGTTTAAACCCCAAATAAACCATATAAATATTTACGAGCCCACAACTTTATTTCAACGTACCTTTTACACTGTCGATCTAATCGCTCATATATCCGATGACTATTGCGTAACAAAGGTACATGACCTTTAATTTTTCAATCTCGCGCGAAATAGCCAGTTTTGTGTCGCTACGTGTCAACTCCTTAACACTATTGCATTCATTTCAAATTTTACCACTTACCACTCTAAAGCTGCGCGAAAACCCATTTGTTGTTTTGTGAAACCGCTTCACTATTCCATCTTTGCTATTGGCTCACAGTTCCACTCTTCAAATTTATTTTTCTATTGTGCCTTCTCTTCCCGTTTCCATGCCATCTCAGTTCTTGGTTCCACTTTAATCTTATGCGTTCTCCACTATCTTATCAATTCACGGTTCCATCACTTCCGGTTCACCATTCATTCATTAGGTTAGTTACAAATCATTCAACTTCCTGTTGCTTAATTAAACCAGGAACTTTGTCTCTATACTATGCGCAACTGACATCAATTTGAATGGCTAAATTTCTCTTTAAAGGCATTGATCCATTATGTGATCGATGCTTAATCATATGTTATCCATCCATAATTCAATTTCAAGTTGAATGTTCAAATCTTTAAACTCACAATCTCGAAATTCCATTAAATATGTCTGATTCATCTACATGCATATATTGTGCCAAACCCTGAATTTCATACGAGTTAAAACTGAATCAAGCATTCAATGTATATAACATATGAATTTGGAACCTGTTCTCTGTATTAACAGTAAATATTTACATTGGATTTATTTTCTCGCCTGATATTCTAATCAGTGGCCTTTCTGTCTAAATTGCTCGTAGGTTTACAAAACAAAACCCTAACTGTTAAAAAAAAAGAACTACTTCCTATCTAAACCCTCCTCTTGTAGCCTTTGCCACTTTACTTTTTTTATCTGCAACAATTCCATCTGAATCTGATCTACTCCCTTGTCTTGGTGCTGCTCCTTTATGCTCCTTTGCCATCAATGACAATATTTCCAACCGGTTTATCAAGATCATGGGGAGTCTTGTAGTTGTTGCAGCTCTTTAGTAGAGAACCATCTTTGTAGTAGGTCAATTAAGAGGCTAAAATATTATAACTATGATGATTGGGAGGTCCATGATTTCAAGTCATTTTTTCCTTAGGAGATCATCTCAAATACCCTTGGAAATGGCATAGTTGGACATTGCTCGGAAGAGATTTCCGATGGTATGTTGAAGTCAAAAAAATGCCTCCTGGATCAAAAGTTATAACCAATCAAAGTTATGAAGGAAAACCATCAAAATCAATGACTTGGCCATGGACCCAACAATATTGTCAGCATACAAGTGGCACTTAAGTATGTGTGGCAGCAGAGGGTTGGTCTCCTTAAGCTTAGGGGGAAGAAACACATGATCCCACTTAGAAATGCAAGTCCGAAGAACAAAGCATGGAAGTACAAAGGCTAGCGCATATATTAAAGCCCATGGTGACAAGGCTCTAGGAGGACATGGCCAAACATGTGAGTTGGCAGAATATACTAACAAGAACGTAAGGATAAGCGAAATCTCGAAGGTTGATTCCCATGAGTTTTAGTCATAGCTTATGTTAAAATCCTTAGGTTGATGTAGCTCCAAGACATGGTTGCGTAGATAGGTAAGGCCCAACAATTGTGAAGTGGGAAGGCCACATATTCCCGGAAGGCTCCAGTGTGGTGCGAAATTGAAAAAAGGGACCCATCATGACACGTAGGCCCAAAAGGCTCATCCCAGAGGTGGTTAAATATGCTACAAGTAGGTTCTCGGGGATGACTTGGAATCAGGAGACTGTGGCATTCACGTATTCCCTGTTGACTTCATATTGGTGCAACACGATCCCATAGTTCATGTCACCCTAGAGGTTTTTTCTCGATGAATCTCAACGAGGTGTATTATGAAGAGGCTAGGGTAGCATATCTGGGGGGTGAAATTTTTTCCAATTATGTATGGTTTCGTTAATTAAATAAAGGCACGCCCAGGTATCGATTATGCAGTTTTTTGTGTGTTTTGTGACCGAGTGCGTTTGGGCTTATTATAATGAAAGAGTGTCACAAGGAGTCAAAAATGGCTTGGTGCTTGTGAACATGAGCGATTAAAAAAATCATTAGCACCATGTGATATGTTTAGCATTTATGCCATAATTGGGATTCCTCCTTTGATTAGAAGAGAAGGCTTGAATTTGTAAGAAACATTTATCGACTTCACCAAGTTTAGCAATGCAATAGAGACATTGTTATAATTAATAGTGATTGTAGAGAAAATTTGTCCAAGGAAACAAGGACCACAAAACTTAGATTGTTAATGGAACACCGCCTAAATTAAAGAACGACATCCTTGTTCAGTAATGGTGAGCAAGGAGAGTCGAGAAACAAGGAAAAAATAAGACAGTGGCGACCATGATCTACAAAAGTGTTTTAATGAAGTAGAGTTTATGGAGAAATGATAAAGAAGTGGATAGAAAGGTTTTAAAGTAGAGAGGAACGAGTTGTAAGGGACAACAGGACAGTTTCTTTATGTTTTTATGTAATTAAAGTAGGCCACTATTACCTAGCCTGAAAATTATATGAAAAATAGGATAGTTGGTTGAACTAGGTTTTGGCTTGTATTCATATGAGGTTGGTACCTCTTGGAAAGTTTCGGCTTTCAATTTTCAATGGGGTTGAATCCTCTTGTGAGTGAGTTATCACAAACAAACAATAAAAAATAGATTGGTGTTTTTCCCTTTAGGGTTTCCATGTTAAATATTTGTGTTCATATGTGTATGATGCTCATATTAATGGTGTGTGTGTGTGTACGTGAATGATTTAATCTGATACTTATGTATTTAGTTTTTAATTTTCACATGAATGAATGATGAATGAAAAGAGAAAATAAGAATTGAATGTAAAAGTTCATATTATCTCCAATTACTGATTCACCCCCTCCTCTCATTAATTCCTTAAATCTAACACAACTAAGGTTTGAATTTATATAGAAGGACTCAACATGGTATTCAATACATCCCCACATGCTGCTCCCATCCTTAATTAACTTTGATAATTCATGTAATTTCTTTTGACCAATCCTTAGTTGTCTTAAGCTTGGCAATAAAATTCTAGTATATCCTAGTCACTGCAACCCTCAGCTCGGGAGGAACCATTATCTCTTCTATCCTTTTCCATAGATTATCTTGAGGAAAAATGTTGAAATATTTTCAAAAGTAAAAAAAACAACATAAGATATAGTCTTATTATTGTGACATTCCTCTATAATGATCTTAAGAGTAACAAGATGGTCTATAGTAGAGTGATGTCTCATAAATCCAGCTTTCCATTTTGGGAGAATCTACATGGGAAACTTATTAAAACAATTCTTCTTATCCTTGATTTTTTTTTTTGATCTTATATTATCTTCTTTATATTCTTATTTAAGTTCTCTTCATAAAACAATTCTCAATAGCATAAACCATAAAAAATGGACACAAATATAGGCTCCAAGATAGGGCGAAAACCCTCCAAAAGAAAACCCAGAAGGAAACTATTCTCTTCTTATAAATTCTAATCAAATGAGAAAAAAAAAACCAAAGACCAAAGTCAATACCTCCTCCAAGCACTGAGTCATCCCTCTAAGAAATCCTTCCAAAAGCTAGTAAAATCTTTCAAGGTCAATGAGTGTCAAACCTTCCTTGAACTACTTCAATTACAATATTTGGTCCTCTACTTCAGATATGCAGCTTCATCTCCTTGTAGGTAGTATAAACGCTAGCCTTATTACATGTGTCAACATTCCAAGAGATTATTCCTCAAAAAAATTAAGGTCTTCAAAGTCAACAAAAGTCAAACTAGGTCAAATTAGAGTCTCAGACGTTGTAAGATCCCAAACAACTAAATAATAAATAGATCTAGAACATCTCAATTTTATAATTGAAAATCTAATAAGTGAAACATAGAAGACATGGGATATGAAAATAAAGGAGCAACCCTTATCTATATTATTATCTGAAAGTAATACATGTCAAAATGATCAACCATGAAATTACCTTGATAGATGGCATGCACGGCTGCTCAAAAGACTACACTAAACACTAAAGCACAATCATGGACCTTGAATGGATCCACCACACTATGCCACCACGAGGATTTCATCATTTGGAACTGGCCATGCCAAGTTCTCAACAAACACACAATAAGGCAAACAAACTTGGGATGATACAAATTCTTGGCTCCTATCCCCTTTTATAGGCTTTATGGACTCTCTAGAAACCTTATTTTATTATTTTCCCTCGAAAACTGAAGGAAAATACCATGGGATAATACCATGGGAAAATATCACGATAAATACCATGTGTAGATTCTGTCCATTTTGACCATATCTAGAAAGGGAATATTACAAATCCTCCTGCCCAAATATTGATTTCCCTCAAGAAATCCACTTCTATCCACAACATAAACATGTCAAATGTTTTATCCCATGCCTCCATGCCAAATGATCCTGAATGGATCCTTCGATACTTGGATCCCAAACAACCCAGAGACCAATCCTTCCCTCAATATATCCATCTAGATCCCAATGCCATCTAAGTCTTGGGACCTGTGGGTTATGATACCACCTCAGTCCTCCATCACTGCATGTGCTTAAGGGCCCATGTTTTGATATGCCCTAGGCTAATACTATTCTCCTTAGCATCATCCCATCAATAAAGTACCAACTCATAATATCTTGCCAATCCATGCCTTGGGAAGGATGAATACCTACACATGAAACAAATCTACTATGCTGATATTTCTTGATGCCCCACTCATTATGCTCCATTCACAATAGATAAGTGTCCTTAATGATTGCAGAGAACACCAATCTATAGATCTGCAACTCAACCTTTAATTTGGAGCATTCACAAACTAAATGTGATTTTCAGTGTTCAAACTGATGTATCTTAATAAGCGACAATTATGCAATGCGTCCCTCGCCCCATAACTTGCATCTGATCTAGGACCAGTGAAATAGAGTAACGGTCAGACCTCCTCTTGTTGATGCTCAGGATTTGATAACAATTATTTTATGGCCTTTCGGCCTTCGTCTCTGGCATGACAACCCCCACAACTTGGATCCTCCACATGATCCCATGGGCACAACTTGAATCCTCCACGTGATAGCTTGGATGTTATTTACAAATTGCAGGTGACATATCGCTCGACGAATGTGTCGAAGGGTGGCCCACCGCAAGAGTGGGAGAAGTCAATGGCCTCTTTTCCCTACCTTAGCGTTCCATGCTCGTGAATATCTATGGCACTCCATCTGTGATTCACTGAAACAAGTTTAATGGATAGATGATCACGACATTGCCTCTGTGATTCACTGAAATAGGTTGAATGGATAGATGATCACCCATGCAAGGCTTTAGGCTCCTTTATAGATCTGGGATGATGCAATGTATTTCCAACTTCATTTTGTGGTCTCCTTGTGATGTTCTTGACCCGTCAATTTCATCCTATAGAACAAACCTCAAGTAATCTCCCCATCGTGGCTGGGTCAGCGATGCAACCTTCCAAACAATGCTCCTTCTTGTGGTGACCCTCATATTTCTCCAAATGGTGGATCAGAATCCCTATGGTTTGGAGTTGGTGAATCATGACTCCATAGTGTTTCATGGACTTGGTGTCTCGATCTCCTGGATATTCATTTGATGAGCAAAGTCTCTCTGCTGTGATACTAATGCACCCCAATACTCCAATAAGGTTGCTTCGTGTTCTCGTCACTACGCTGTGCGGTAGTTTGGATTGGTGATGTCTTGTTGACTCCACACTATAAGATGGTCTAACAAGGCGTGAGGACACCCTTTAATTTGGTCAAGAAATCCCAACCCAATGATACCATAAATGATAGATGCAAAGAAAAAACATTTCTTAATATAGATGTAGATCCGATGCTTGAACTAGCAGTAGGAAAATTTTCAAAATAAACCAATTAGGGTTATACTCAATACCACAGAAGATGGAGATGTCGACTAGAGTGAGAATAAATCCCACTGAAGTTCCTTGCATGAAACCCTCATGTTGGAAGGATGCACAACTCTTATACCACTGTAGGATCCCAAACATCTAAATAACCAATAGATCTGGAACATCCCAGTGTTCCAATTGAAAATCTAAGAAGAGAAACATAGAACACATGGGATCTGAAAAGAAAGGTGTAGCCCTTATTTATATTATTATCTGAAATTCCCTTTCGATATGGCATGTACGACTACTCAAAAGACTACACTAAACACTAAAGCACAATCGTGGGCCTAGAATGGATCCACCACGCAATGTCACTGCTGGGTTTTCTTTTTGGGATCAAAGTGAAAATAGCCATGCCAAGTTCTCAACAAACACACGTGTGAGAAAATTTGGTCCAAATTAGAGGTCTTCCAACTTCACTCTATACTTGTCTTTCTTCCCTTGACTTTTTCTCTTGAATTTATTCTTTTTCTACTACAAATCAAAATTATTATGATTACAAATTGACTATGTCCAAAAGAGGTTGAAATTCCTTCTATATATACACATTTGTGGAGGTTGAATAACCTCTTCTAGGTTGACTTGTCACTGGTAGGGCCGACCTGTGCTTGGAGGTATTTTTGACTTTCTTGATAAAAAAATAAATTATTTTTCATGTTACAACTTTCCCAAATGGGTCTTATACAAGTGATATTGACTATCTTGACTCATGACAATAATTATTATGACATGGAAAAACCATAGAAGCATGAAGAACATGCTTATCCTAGATGACCAATCAAAAGAAACATGAAATTAATGATTGAAAATAGTATTTTTATTTCTTCTTTTTTCTTTTACATAATATACATAATGACATGAGTACAGTGACAATTATGAAGATTGAAACTAGTTACATTTTCCAACAATCCCTTTTAACTAGGGAGGTATTCATAATTGTGCAACTCATATAAGGAAATTCTCACATTGAAGAGTTCTCATAAGAATAGTCATATTGGTAAGCCATCATCATAACCAACATTATCAACATAGTAAGGCCTTAAATTTGACAAGCTCTACTTATATTAGAACAAAAATGTTGGGAGGCTCTATGTAAGACACCATACTACCTCTTAAGGTACATACCCCATTTGGATATTCACTAGGTATGTCCTTATAGGACTATTCTTATCTTGGATTCTTAATCCTCAAAGAATATCAATCTTCTTTGACCACTCTTGTCTTGGATACTTGTTCAGTCCTCAAAGAGTGTCTTCCAAATTCCTACCTTGGATTCTCTATCTTCAATTAATATCAATAAATGATGCTTATCTAATCCTTCATCCACCATTATCTCTCTATGGCCTTCACTTAGACGTATGACTATTAGTCTTGTCCTAGTGCATCACACATGAAGAAGAGAATATGATGTCTTTAACATCACTCCATCTCAACCTAGAGAGGAGATCCTTATTCCCTCTAGTTTGGGGAATAAATCCTTGCTCCTTACCAAACATTTAAGGAGATTTCTTACTCTCTCTAAAGCATTGAGGATATTATTTTACTTCCTTTCAATTGGGAAGTTTTATAATGTGTTTTCATCAATGCATCAACTACTATTCCTTCATGAGGATATTTAGATAACTACATGGCTCCTCTTCTTCTTGATATCTTCATGAAATTATCTTTCATCTTCTTGAATGTACAGGAGCCAAACCATGAGAGGATTTGGGCCATCAACCTTTCATAACACTTTACTCTAGTCATTATCCACAAAGGAATTATATTGATCCTACCAAAGTAGAGATTAATCATAACTCCCTCTAAACATGAAAGTGATCTTCATTGTCATCAAGTTATCATCTTGTACTTCTACCTTTCAATCACAATATGATGTAAACATCTTGACCATATAGATTAACAAAGACAACCATCCAATCTATATATCCATTGATTTCAAGACCAACAATTGTAGATGTACTTGCCTCAATTTCCATTATACCTTTCTACAATATCCTCTGAGGTAGCCAAAACATGTATCAACTAGATAACCAAAACCAAGACAACAATATCAAAACTACCTCAATATGATGGCCTCTTCAAATTTTTCTTACTTTTGAGATCAACATATTTTCTTCATGGTCTATATTCATATTTTACCAAATATCTTTCTCCACGCTAATCATTTGTAATAAAAGTGCCCATGGAACAATATGAAATTCCTTCTTCCTTGGAGTTGTCTACATCCATGGGAAAATCCAAGTAGATCAACTCGAAGGGATCTACCTATCAAGCAAGGCCTAACCGCAAGGGCATTGAGGAGATTTGACCCCATGACCTCCCAAATGGAAAAGTACTTAGCAACGGGAACTTGACCAACTGAGTTAACCCTTGGGGCTTATTCCTTGGAGTTGTCATTATCAACTCTCTTTCTTTCTTCGGGAAACCATACTTGAAGTTGATTAATATCATTATGTTTATTCCATTCTATCTTATGGGAGAGTCTTGATCTTTAACCATTCTAAAACATACTAAACTTATTCTTTCAAGCATTGAGTAACAACATGGAATACTTGTCGAGCACATTCTTATAACCAACCCTTTCTTCAAGATTCTTGTAAATATAAATTCTACCTTTTAGAAAAAAGTTACTTAAATACATCCATACCTTTTCTTCCACACAACCTTCTAGCCATCATTCCTTTAAACGATCTCGCTTCTATCGAAGATAGGTTTCTTTTCCCAAGAGGAGAAAGACTTTAATTATGCCTTTCATACTGAAATTCGACCATCTGCATTCCTTCATCTTTCAATAGTATAGATTCTATACTAGATGGAATATATACCAATCATAATGCTTCTTCCAAAACCTTCCTAAATTATGGTTATTATAGGACGATATTTAATGATCCTTCTTGCAAAGTGACTACATCTTGTTATCACTGTTTGGTCTCAATCTAGTCTCCTAAACTGAGCTCATTTAATTGTCAACCAGGATTTGTAAACTGCTGAAGTGAAGTGTACTGTATGTACCTAGGTGTTTGTTTCCTAATGCGTTGTGTGTAGTGTTTTGTGATGTTTTTTTTGGTCTTTTGTGATGATTTATGATGTTTTTGGTCTTTTGGTGGTTTTATGTTTACAAGGGGAAATGCTTAGAAAGCTAATGGAAAGGAGTTGGTGCTTAAAAACAGAGTTAAACCTAATTGATGGATAACAACTGACAAATGCAATTGGAAACACTGAAGCAGAATCAAATCTAAACTATGACAAAGTAAAAGCAAAGCTTGATAATGACTTTTAAGCAAATGATTCAAAACACAAACTAAACTTGAGAAATGATCACTAAGTATGCAAATCCTCTAACTAATCAGTTAAACAACTAACTTACAATGATGCAACATTTTTGTCCTTGATTAGAGATTTGAAACATATTTAGAGGAAAACATTGTTATCATCATAAGATCTTCTATTCTAGAACTAGTTCCTATCTCTATTCTGCATTTCAATTGAATGTCTCAAAACCTTTACTCAAAAGTTATTGATTTATTTTCAAAGTAGTCTTTTGAGGGAGAGCTCTGTTTATGAAATGATAAGGAAATTGCAGAGATACTTCAGGCCTTATAGTGACGTTGTCTTCTGTTCATATGGTTATGGATCAATTGTAGATTTTAGAACAAGAAGATGTTTGTAAATAGTGAAGGCTGTCTTGTTAATCTTAACAACTGAAGTAATCTATTGTGCAGTGGATGACAATCTGAATGTGAAGTGCAAGTGCAATGAGTTAATCTAAGAATGAACTTAAGATGCCACTAATCTAGAACAATGCTGAACTACAAGTCATCATCAAACTTCAAAACAAAGTAACTGAACATGAGTTAAGTGCAATTAAACTCCGGAGTATCCTAACTATGCTATCATGTATTATTCTATGAAATTACACAATCTGTTTGTCCATCATTAGTGATATTTTGGAAGAGTTCCTTCTTTTGGAAGAGATCTTAGAACAATTCTGACTGTGTAATTGAATGAAAATGCAAGCAAAAAAAAAGACTGAAAGAAATGAAAAACTAAGATATCATATCCATATCCTACTCGTCATTATGATGTTTTGGGCAAGCATTTAAGAGCAAGAACAGAGATGATACTTAGTGCAAACACACAACTAAATCATTCATTATCACGGTCATGTCTTGAACTTCTTAAGAATTTCTTGGAAGAGTTTCTTCTTGTGGAAGAGTGATTAGAACAAGTGTAACTGTGATAGTGAACAACAAAAACTACAACTAAATCCTACAATACTATAGCCATTCATCATTCATCAGTATAATATTTTGGAAGAATTTCTTCTTGTGGAAGAGTTAGAATGAATATAACTACAGTAGCTAATTAAAAAAAACTATGAATTCAACTCCTAATCCTACAATACTATAGTCATTTCCCATTCATCATTATAGTCTTTTGGAAGAGCTTCTTCTTGTGGAAGAGTTAGAATGAGTACAACTACGGTAGCTAATTAAAACAACTATTAATTCAAATTCAAAACATAAAGGCAGCTAGAAGACTTATCTAATTTACACAAAACAAATCCGTGCAAGAGGCAGGGGCCCTCTACCACCTGACGGAATTCAACTCCAAATTAAATCAACGCCTTCACAACAACACTGTCTGCTTCATTAAAGATGAAAGAACTTGAACATAACACTCTGCGTCTTCAGAAATGTAGCACAGAGTCTAAACAAAATCTAGCATCAAATCTAACATAAAATCTAACCTAGCTCTCGGTTTCCCAAGTGTTTATATAGCAAATGCACATAACAAGACTTGCAACAATTTCAGGAACACTGTCTTTCCTTATCGGAATCACATTAGGACTCTTGAAGTGGCTGCGTGAAGAGGAAAAAGACATCTGGATTGAGACAATCCTAATAGAAGTCTGCTTTCCTAAATGTGTTCCCACGTTCCAAAACCGTACCCAGAATTCTTTTCTTCCTCCATGATGAGCAACGAACCATGTAGACATGATGTGGATTATGCCCATATGTGGTTTTTCTTGAGAGGCCACCTGGAACATACCCAAACGTGAAGACAACTGCAGAATCGCCGGTTAGCTATGGAATGTCTGCATTCTGCAGCTAGTTCCGGTCAAAATGCTTTACAATGGCAAAAATCACAAAACTTAGCAAGTCAGTCATGTAAATCATTCTAAAAGTAATTTTAACTATATTCATTGATCAATTGGGTCTAGGATAGAAATGGACAAAGGAAAATGAGGTAAAATGGAATGAAAGAAAGCACAATTTTGAGGCTCAACATACCCCCACTGCTGTCTCTTTGCATGTCCTCATGCAAATTATCCTATGAACTCAGAGGCTTCTGCAAGGACATCTAATCCTCTCCTTCTCCTTTGTCTGGAAGCTAGAGATCTTCTGGGTTTTCTTTGATTGATAGTGGCAACAACTGGTGAGTGCCCTAATTAGCTTTTTGTTCCTTGTCTTCAACTTCTCATTGGTCTTCTCCACTTTGTCTATATGTAGGGATAAGGTTGAGTTCATATCAGTTTTGAGCTTGACTTGATCCTTGAGAATTTCATTCTCATTTTTGATGTGTCTATTCAATAATTCCAACTCATACCTATCCCTTCTTAATATATCTATTTCAGACAGTGGAGGACTGGGGGTTCTCTCTCTGCTTTCTGAAGCTCTCCTCTCCAAAGTTTCCACATAGTCATAAATTTCCTGTTGAGTAGGGTCAATTTCAGGGGTTCCTTCATAAAAATCCTCTTCAACATCCTCTTCAATGGATGTTTCTTCATCTTCTATATTGATTACCCCTGTTTGTTTGATTAGTGTTTTCTTCAGTTTCCCCTTTAGTCTGTGGCTTCTTCTAGGCTGAGAAGATCCCTCTCCTTTCTCCATGGCAGATTTCCTGATTACTTTTTCTTCCTTAAGCTGTCTCTTGATTTGAGTCAAATTTTCTAAAATGATTTCCTCACTTCTCTCTTGGACTGTTTTGTCAATTTCAACTTTTGAGGTCCTCCATTTCCTACTTCTCCTTGTAGGCTGTGGTTCTGGTGAGGGTTCTTTTGGCTCTTCAAAATGATTTCTTATCAAGAAATCATCCCATGTATCATTTGTTTTAGCTAGATGATGTTCAATCAAAATTTTGACCAAACCATGATGATATAGGGTTGTCTCTAAAAATTGAACCCTTCTTTGAACACAAGAAGCCATCTTCTTCAGACTTTGAAGCAAGAAATATGGTAGGTTTAAGTCTTCCCCCAGAAAATGCATTATCAGTCTAATGTGGTAGACATAAAATGTTCCATATCTACCCTCACATGTAATAAATTTTTGTAGAAGAAGTAGTATGTTTCTCCATTTATTTTTCAATGCAGAACTGGGAATTCCTTTCTTAAATACAGTGACATCCATACCTGGTGTTTTTAAAATTTGTTTCCAGGAGTCATTGTGGAATTCTCTATTTTTGAACCATCTCTCTCCAGTTCTGAGCAACCCTGTAGCCTCTGCAATGAAAACTTCAGTGACAGTAAATTTGACATCTCCCACCTCAACTTCGGTTCCTTGAAATGATCTTGCAAATTTTTTAGTGACTTCCTTGTGGAAGCCATTAAATTTCTCCAAAAATTGAAGCCATCCTATTTGTTGTAACATTTCTTTGCATTGAGGGTAGCCTTCTAAGTATTTTGAACCCACTGGTTCTGTTCTTACAATGAAACCCATGATTGCTTCTTCAATGTTCAAATTAACACTCTTCTACCCACAAAAATAATAGCTTTCACCTTCGAATTGAAATGACTTCAAGTTCTAAATGAAAATAGCTTTCAAACTTCAGAATGACATACCTCTGATTGATAATGACAAATGTCTTCAAATTTCAGAAGGATATACCTCTGTTGACAATTGAACTTTGGACTGATATGCCTCTGTTTGACAGTGACAAATGGCTTCAAATTTCCCACACTACTATGCCTCTGTTTCTCGGTGGCAAATAGTTTTAAATTCCCATACTGCTATATCTCTGTCTCTTGGTCACAAATGGCTTCAACTTCTTCACTGCAATACCTCTGTCTTTTGGTAGCAAATGGTTTCAAATTCAACACTGCAATACCTCTGTCTTCTAGTGACAAAAGACTTCAAACTCCATACTGCTATACCTCTGCATTTACAGTGATAATACTCTATCTCTGCCCACAGTGATACTTTGTCTACCCACGGAATCAAATGGCTTCAAATTCTCACGCTGCTATGCTTCCAAATTTACCCTTCTGCTCTGCTCTGCGTTTACAATGCTCAATGCTATTCAAACTGATATCCTTTGGCTCTGCTCTCGGTGATAAGAATATCTCTGTCTACGGAATGAAATGCCGGCTACAGAATGGAGTGATGGCAGTGGTCACGGAATGGAGTAGTGGAGTGAGGTGGAGGGAATGAATTAATGATTGAAGAGACGGCGGAGATTTTTACAACGGCAAAGAGAATCATCATTGAATGATTTGGTTAAGAGACGTGAAGAATTCAAATACCTCGACCATTTTAACCGCTTAAATGATATCGGGCATGAAATTTGAAATGGAAGATTTTAATCCAAAGTCTGTGGAGGGTTTATTGGTTTTGATCAATAAAAATAATTAAAACAACCTTTTCGAACAATCCATAACTAAAACTATGCTAAAATTTTATGAAATGCCATTATAATTTAAACTTGTTACCTCTGCCTTTCATTTGATTTTTGTAGTCTTTGTCTTCTTGTTCACCTTTGGAAGAGTCTTCATTATCCTTATTTGATGCTTTTGATTCATGGATACACTGGGTCACTTTGTTGCAATTCTAATGTCTGCTGATTGATGCCTTCAGGGTTTGTAGCTGCGGAAAGACTGTCTGGCTGCAGAAAGGCTGATCAGCTGCAGAATGTCTACTGAGCTACATAATGTTCCTGTAGAGCATTTTAATCATGAAAATGGAGTGTTTTTGGAATATGGGTGAAATTTTATATGATATGAATGAATATGGATGATGTATTATGATATGTATGAAGTGGATGATGGAATGGAATGGATTAAGTTTATGAAATGGAGTGAAAGAACATAAGAACTGTACTGCAATTCATGACATGTTTTATTCACTTACAGCAAGACATCAAATTTTGTATTTTGACATGAAAATGAAATGGATGGAGGATGGAATGAGATGAATGAAATGTGGAATGGAGTGAAATATGAATGATGGATGAGATGGAGTATGGATGGATAAGTGAATGGAGTGAAATGAAATAAGATGGATCATAAGCACTATGGATCTGAACTTATGATTTTTTGTAACAGCTGCTTGTAAAAACAAAAATGGGAAAAGTTAGAGTGTCAGAGAGACTCTGATTTTCACCCTATCTTTTTTGTATAAACATGCCAATCAATGATTGGTTTTCATGTTTATACCTTTATTTTATTTTTATTTTTTATTTTTATTTTTAGTTGAGAAATGCTTCAGAAAATTTAATCAAGTTGATGAAGAAGAGAGACTCTTCTTCATTAACTTCACATCATTGTCTTCTTGGAACTTCTTGACAAACTCTTCTCTTGAGAGTGGCTTGTGGTATAGCTTCAGTCTATGACCATTCACAAGAAAAGTGACCTCTTCCTCATCTATAGTTCTGATTTTTACTGCCCCATTATCAAAAATTCGAACAATTTCATATGGCCCAAGCCAATGTGTCTGAAATTTCCCTTGAAAATCCTTGAATTTTGAATCAAACAAGAGAGCCCAGTCACCCTCTTTGAAGTTCTTCTCCTTGATGTACTTGTCATGCCATCTAGCCCTTTGCTGTTGGACTAGACTTGTTTTCTGAACTGCATCTTGTCTGATCTCATCCAATTCATTAATTTGCTCTAGTCTATGCTTTTGTGCCTCCATTAGATCAAGTCCTAGCTGAACTGCCATCTTGAAGGTTTGAATTTGGAACTCTATGGGAAACAAAACTTGCTTTCCATAAACAAGCTCATAAGGAGTATGGCCTGTTGTGTTTCTCCATGTAGTTCTATAGGCCCACAAGGCTTCAGGAAGCCTATCTACCCAATCTCTTCTATGTAAATGAACAGTCTTTGTTAGGATTCCTTCAATGACCTTATTAGTAAATTCCACTTGACCATTTTCTTGTGGATGATAAGGAGTAGATTTTCTATGTCTGATCTTGTACTTCTCCATTATTTGCTCCACTAGCCTTGATGTAAATTGAGCTCCTTGATCTGTAACAATTTCCCTTGGGACACCAAAACGAGTAAAAATATCCTCAAAAAGAAAAGTAACTACAAATGATTCATTAGCAACAAGTAATGGCTTAGCTTCTACCCATTTAGTAACATAATCAGTGCAAACTAATATATATTTCTTTTGTCTTGATGGAGGACTAATAGGTCCTACAAAATCCAAAGCCCATTTTTCAAAAGGTTCAATGTGTACCTGAGGTTGTAATGACATCTCACTTGAAGGAGAAGGTTTTCCTACCCTTTGGCAACTGTCACACCTTTTGACATACTCCTTTGCATCTTTAAACAAAGATGGCCAATAATATCCTAAATTAAGGATCTTATAGGCTGTCCTCTTATCTGCAAAGTGTCCGCCACAAGGTTCATCATGACATGCCTTGAGAATTTCAGGCATCTCATCTTCATGAACACACCTTCTAATGATCAAATCTGGACCTGTCTTGTACAACTCATTAGCGACCCATGAATATTTTGCACTATCATTAATGATTTTTCTTTTATCCCTTGCATTCATAATTGAAGGAAATTTTCCTGAAACTAAATAATTGGCAATATCAGCAAACCATGGAGTTTGAGTAGAGATTGCAAAAAGATATTCATCAGGAAATTGATCTTCAACCGGAGTGTCATCTTTGATATTTTGGATTCTAGATAGGAAATCGGCCACTGTGTTTTGTTTTCCAGGCCTATCTAGAATAGTAATGTTGAATTCTTGCAATAGTAACAACCATATTATAACTCTGCCATTAGTGATTGATTTGTTCATTAAGTATATAATGGCAGAATGATCAGTGTGAACAAAAGTTTCATAGCCTGTTATATAGTGTCTAAATTTGTTTATGGCATGAACAACAGCTAAAAACTCTTTTTCAGTTACAGTATAGTTTAACTCTGCAGGAGTCAAATTTTTACTGGTATAATAGATGGCATAGGGAATTAAATCTTTTTGTCCCAATACTGCTCCTAGAGCTGTATCGGAAGCATCTGTCGAGATATGAAAAGGTAACTTCCAGTTAGGTCCCCTTAATATAGGTGCTTCAGAAATTTTGGTTTTCAAGGTTTCAAAAGCTAACTGGCAATCAGAATTCCACTTAAATTCACAATCTTTGGTGAGTAATTTGAAGATTGGAGATGCTATTTTGGTGAAGTTTTCTATAAATCTCCGATAATACCCTGTGAATCCTAGAAAACTTCTAACATCTCTTTGACAACTAGGAATGGATAGGTTAGAAATGACTTCAACTTTTGCCTCATCAACTCTAATCCCATCCCCTGAAATATGGTGCCCTAAAACAATACCTTCAGTGAACATCATAAAAAAAATTTCATGACTAAGTGAAAGGTTTGCTTCTTGACATATTTTTAAGACTTTTTCCAAGTTTTCTAAAGCCTCTTCAAATGTATTCCCATAAACTGTGAAATCATCCATGTACACCTCTACACAGTCATGTATTAGATCTGAAAAAATTCCTAATACTGCCCTTTGGAATGTTGCAGGTGCATTACATAATCCAAATGGCAATACTCGGTAAGCATAGGTACCCCAAGGACAGGTAAATGTGGTTTTGTCTTGATCTTCAAGTGCTACTTGGATTTGATTGTAACCACTAAACCCATCTAGGAATGAAAAGTACTTTTTGCCAGCTAATGTATCTAATACTTGATCTTTGAAAGGTAAGGGAAAATGGTCTTTAAGAGTAGCTTTATTCAGTTCTCGGTAGTCAACACACACCCTCCATTTTCCATTTTTCTTTGGCACAATTACCAAAGGAGAAAACCACTGACTATCTGAAATAGGATAGATGAAATTAACATTTAACAATTTTTGCAATTCTTCCTTGACAATTTCCCTAAGATTTGGATTCATCCGTCTTTGAGGCTGTCTGATTGGTTTGCAATTTGCCTCTATATATATGTGATGAGTACAAGTCTTGGGACTTATCCCTTTCATGTCAATGTATTCCCATGCATATGCAGAAGAATGTCTCTGTAATACTTTGACTAACTCTTCTTGTTGAGATTTTTCTAGGTTCTTGTTTATATTCAAAGTTTTGCCTGGAAAAATTTTGCTTGTAGAGCTGCCAAATTTGTCCATAGAATGAAGAGACATCTGCCTAGATGACAAAAAAACAATATTGGATCCCTCTTGAAATGATTCATGTTTGTGTTTTAGAGAGGATTCAAAGTTTTCTAGAGTATTCAGAATTTTATTATCTTCACTAATTTCTGAAATTGTGAAGAGTGGTTGTAAATTTTCTTCATCCTCTATCCATTGAGTGTCATCTAGATCTGTAATTGTCCTAGCTGGAGGATATAAAGTGAATTTATTTGTTGAACTACCATCAGAAATATACATATCACCGGACCTACAGCTAATAAAGGCATCAGCTATAGCCAACCAAGGTCTTCCTAGTATAATAGGATGGCCTCCTAGATTATTCTTGGGTGTTAGGATCATGAAATCCACAGGGTACTCCCAAGAGTCTAGGGACACTGGAATGTCTTCTATTACCCCATCTGGTCTGATCACAGATCTATCTGCTAACTGTAATAGTGTGGGTGTAAAGAGAAGATTAGGAAGTTTCAGTTTGTCCATGATTTGTCTACTCATGATATTTATTGCTGCTCCTAAGTCAATGAGTGTGTTTTTAATTTCAATTCCATTGATGTGAATTTTGACAACTGGATTTCCTGGGTCAAGGTACTTTGGAATAGTAATCTTACCCATCATAATGTCTGCTATTTGTCCTACCAGTTGAATTTTCTTGGTTTCTCTTATTCTTCTTCTTGTTGTCTTCATACTCAACTCCTTTATTGTTTTGGCTAAAATTGGGATTTCCTTGATGGCTTGCAATAATGGAATTTTAATGCAAACATTTCTCAATTCATCTAAGAAATCATAATTAGGCACCATGATTTGTTTTTCTACACCTCTATCAATTTGTAATCTTTCCGGAAAGGGAAGTATAGAAGTAGATGTGGATGGTTGCTCTAATACAGGAGTTGGATTTATTGGATCTTTTTGTTTTAGTTTTTCAATGTGTGGGTCTTGAAAGGATGTGTCTTCCTCAAGACTTTTATTAACCCGTAGGGAGTCTTCCTCAGAATTATCTTGTTCTTGTATGATCACAGAAGGTTTCCTCTTTTCAAGTATCCTGCCAGACCTAAGTTGAACATCACTAAGGTCTAGAGGAGTGATTAAATAAGTTGGAAACTGTTGGCCTTCTATCATGTATGTATTCTGAGGGTTCTTACTATTGGGGTTTGGTATGGGTTGAGCTGGCAATTGATTGGATTTTTGAGGGAATGGTAATGGAAGTGGTTGATTTTGATGTGGTTGGTTCTGATGATGTTGTTGAGAATTTTGTTGAAAATTTTGTTGAAGATTTTGAGGAAAATTTTGTTGAGATTTTGAGGATAAAAATGTGGATATGGTGGATAGGATGGTGGATACTGATAATATGGAGAGTATCTTCCATAGGGACTTTGTGTTCCTTGTGCCCAAGATTGAGATTGATTTTGAAATTGGGGCCAAGGTTGCTGCCAAGAATTCCAAGGTGGCGGTTGATTATACATTTGATCATGGAATCCTTGTGTCTGAGGTCCTTGCCAAGGTCTTCTAGATACAAAATTAAGAGACTCTGTGGAATCTGTAGGAGTTTCTTCCTGAAAAACAGCCTTGAGACCAGGAAGAGAAGAACAATTCTTGGTCTCATGTTTCTCAGAACAAATGACACAGGTTTCTATAACTTTTACATCCAAAGGACACTCTCTTAGGGCATGTTTCTTTCTGGATTTGGGACAAAAGATTTCCAAAGCATCAGATTCAGCCTTCTTCTTGTTTTGTATCTTAAGGGTGTCTATTTTTTCACTAAGACTCCCTAAGATGTCAGATTTAAAATCATCAAGCATGTGTCCTATTTCTGATCTACTTACTGTCCCAGAAGCAGATTTACTTGCCCTTGCAAGAGCGGGATCTCGTGGACCTTTGACAGTTTTAGATTTCCCTCTGGAAAGGTTGATACATAACTCAGATATTTCAGGTAATGTAAGTTGTGATATATCCCCTTTTCCCATCATGTTAAGGATATCTAACCATTCATCCCTAATTGTTTTCAACAAAAGAGATTTTAAGGTGTCTTGATCTAGGTTTTCCATTTTTGCCCTTTTGATGTTGTAATTAAATCTTTCCAACAAATCTTCTAAGTTTTCATCTTCTTTTTGTAACATCTTGAACACTTCTTCCTTATGATTAACCGACATACAATAATCCAAGTATCTCTCTAGAAATGCTTGTTTCATATCTTCCCATGTTCTAATAGAACTACTGATTAGGCTCATAAACCACTTCAATGCTGCTCCTTTCAAAGTTGAAGGAAATAATTTCAGTTTTTGAGCATCTTGTAGGTAGTCATAAGTCCTACACAGCACTTCAAATTCGAATAAGAAAGTTTCAGGATCTTCAGTTTTAAGTCTATAGAAGTTTGGAAGGACAGAGGGTGAAATGTTTTTCATGGTTGTATTGGTTTCTTCATCAAGTATAGGGAACCCAAAAGAGCTTCCTATTCTACCTCTTCCTCCATTTACACCTCTACCTCCTTCTCCTCTACCTCTACCTCTTCCTCCAAATAGTGTGTTTTCTCCATTAAAAACTCCTCCTCCTCCTTCTTCTGCCATGGTTGACTCTCTTGTGGAAGTGGAAAGATTTGTATCCCTACTAGGAGTCTTTAGATCTTCTTCTATGGCAGGTTCAGTGGGTGAAGTGGAAGGTTTCTCTAATGGAATAGTTGACCTTAGATCTTCTAGAAGTCCATGATCAAGGGAGGATGGAAGATGGGTTTGAGTTGAAGGTGTACTAGCTCTGGATCTAGATGAAACAAGTGGTATTCTAGAAATCAAACTTCTGCCTCTGCTGCTTATAAATCTTCCCCTTGAATCTCTCTCCCTACGCATAAAATTTTTTTTGGATGCTAAGAAACAAAGGTTACCTAGTTTTCACTTCCCCGGCAACGGCGCCAAAATGTTTGGTCTCAATCTAGTCTCCTAAACTGAGCTCATTTAATTGTCAACCAAGATTTGTAAACTGCTGAAGTGAAGTGTACCATATGTACCTAGGTGCTTGTTTCCTAATGCGTTGTGTGTAGTGTTTTGTGATGTTTTTGGTCTTTTGTGATGATTTATGATGTTTTTGGTCTTTTGGTGGTTTTATGTTTACAAGGGAAAATGCCTAGAAAGCTAATGGAAAGGAGCTGGTGATTAAAAACAGAGTTAAGCCTAATTGATGGATAATAAATGACAAATGCAATTGGAAACACTGAAGCAAGATCAAATCTAAACTATGACTAAGTAAAAGCAAAGCTTGATAATGAATTTTAAGCAAATGATTCAAAACACAAACTAAACTTGAGAAATGATCACTAAGTATGCAAATCCTCTAACTAATCAATTAAACAACTAACTTACAATGATGCAACATTTTGTCCTTGATTAGAGATTTGAAACATATTTAGAGGAAAACATTGTTATCATCATAAGATCTTCTATTCTAGAACTAGTTCCTATCTCTATTCTACAATTCAATTGAATGTCACAAAACCTTTACTCAAAAGTTATTGATTTCTTTTCAAAGTAGGCTTTTGAGGGAGGACTCTGTTTATGAAATGATAAGGAAATTGCAGAGATACTTCAGGCCTTATAGTGATGTTGTCTTCTGTTCATATGGTTATGGATCAATTGTAGATTTTAGAACAAGAAGATGTTTGTGAATAATGAAGGCTGTTTTGTTAATCTTAACAACTGAAGTAATCTATTGTGCAGTGGATGACAATCTGAATGTGAAGTGCAAGTGCAATGAGTTAATCTAAGAATGAACTTAAGATGCCACTAATCTAGAACAATGTTGAACTACAAGTCATCATCAAACTCAAAACAAAGTAACTGAACATGAGTTAAGTGCAATTAAACTCTGGAGTATCCTAACTATGCTATCATGCATTATTCTATGAAATTACACAATCTGTTTGTCCATCATTAGTGATATTTTGGAAGAGTTCCTTCTTTTGAAAGAGGTCTTAGAACAATTCTGACTGTGTAATTGAATGCAAATGCAAGCAAAAAGACTGAAAGCAATGAAAAACTAAGATATCATATCCATATCCTACTCGTCATTATGATGTTTTGGGCAAGCGTTTAAGAGCAAGAACAGAGATGATACTTAGTGCAAACACACAACTAAATCATTCATTATCACGGTCATGTCTTGAAATTCTTAAGAATTTCTTGGAAGAGTTTCTTCTTGTGGAAGAGTGATTAGAACAAGTGTAACTGTGATAGTGAACAACAAAAATTACAACTAAATTCTACAGTACTATAGCCATTTCCCATTCATCATTATAATCTTTTGGAAGAGCTTTCTTCTTGTGGAAGAGTTAGAATGAGTACAACTACAGTAGCTAATTAAAAACAACTATGAATTCAACTTCTAATCCTACAATACTATAGTCATTTACCATTCATCATTATAGTCTTTTGGAAGAGCTTCTTCTTGTGGAAGAGTTAGAATGAGTACAACTACAGTAGCTAATTAAAACAACTATTAATTCAAATTCAAAACGTAAAGGCAGCTAGAAGACTTATCTAATTTACGCAAAATAAATCCGTGCAAGAGGCAGGGGCCCTCTACCACCTGACGGAATTCAACTCCAAATTAAATCAACGCTTCAAAACAACACTGTCTGCTCCATTAAAGATGAAATAGTTTGAACATAGCACTCTGCGTCTTCAGAAATGTAGCACAGAATCTAAGCAAAATCTAGCATAAAATCTAACATCCAAATCTAACCTAGCTCTCGGTTTCCCAAGTGTTTATAAAGCAAATGCACATAACAAGACTTGCAACAATTCAGGAACACTGTCTTTCCTTATCGGAATCACATTAGGACTCTTGAAGTGGCTGCGTGAAGAGGAAAAAGACATCTGGATTGAGACAGTCCTAATAGAAGTCTGCTTTCCTAAATGTGTTCCCACGTTCCAAAACCGTACCCAGAATTAGTTTCTTCCTCCATGATGAGCAACGAACCATGTAGACATGACATGGATTATGCCCATATGCGGTTTTTCTTGAGAGGCCACCTGGAACATACTCAAACATGAAGGCAGCTACAGAATCGTCGGTTAGCTACGGAATGTCTGCATTCTGCAGCTAGTTCCGGTCAAAATGCTTTACAATGGCAAAAATCACAAAACTTAGCAAGTCAGTCATGTAAATCATTCTAGAAGTAATTTTAACTATATTCATTGATCAATTGGGTCTAGGATAGCAATGGACAAGGAAAAATGAGGTAAAATGAGGTGAAAGAAAGCACAATTTTGAGGCTCAACAACATAGTTCCAATTAGAAATCCTATGCATAAAAAATGCCAAAATGTACTTGATGCAAAAGAGAGAAATCTAGAAAAGAATTCCTTCAAAACCAAGCCAAGAACCAAAGACCAGAAACCAACAAAAATTCTTCAAAACATATGAAAAACCGTAAAAATGAAATCAAAGCAAAAGCAATGGAAAATAGGAAATGTTTTTGGGCTTTTCACTTAGAATGGAAATAAAAATATTTTAAGAAGACAAGCATAAAACTACCCAAGAACCAGAATCAAGAAAATGAGTCTCAAAATGGCTTCAAAGTGCTCAAGCCAACTATGCTACTTTCGTAGCAGGACTCGAATACGCAAGAAGAAGCAAAAAACTCAAATAAGTGATTCAGAACAGTAGCACACTCTTTCAGCGAACAAAAAATCAAAAAACCAAGAAAGGTCCCTTCAAGATTCGCTACAAGGCTAGTCCAAGAAATCAAGAAAACCAAAGAAGTCACAAGAGGCAAAAACCAAAAGCAAAGCAATGCATAAGGCCAAGATGAGCAAGCAAGCAGAGGATCACTTTTATGAATGGTTAGAACAGCCAAGAACTCCAGGAAGAGATCTTGGTGCTACATCCGCAATTGCAATCACACAAAATAGGCAATTTACCAAATGGCTAGGTTTTCAAAAGAACAAGAGAGAAATGGATATGCAACCACAAAAAACACAGTCCAAACACCTTAAAGACACCATAGGAGTGGTCAACCATAGACAGAAAAAAGTGACAGGGCTTCAAAACTCAAATTTTCAAAATTTCCCAGGAATACGCAGTTCTGCTGTATGAAACAAGCGTGTATACACGACTGTAACCAAAGAAACTCGCTTATACGCGGGTTATTTTGGAAAATACAGAGGGCATACGCGACTGTGTACAAATTAAATAGCGTACATAAATAGAAATAAGGAGAAAATAAAAGGTCAAGCCTGATCAAGAGACCAGGACTTCTGTCTGATTGGAAAAAGACTTACTAGACTGTAAAAAGTGATAAACCTGCCAAGGAACCTACAAGACAGATATAACAACCCAAAATAGGAATTACACAGATGTATTCCCCAGTGGAGTCGCCAGTTATGCTATGGGCAATGTTACCCTAAGGTCTTGGGTTGATAAACCTTCACAGATCAGGGGCATTGCATCACAAGAAGGACTCAATTAACCAACTTCTATGATTTAAACTAGAAAGTAAGGATTTCGGATCTTACCTGTTTATCCTTCGTTTGTAGTAGATCCCATGGGGTTCACACCCCCTGCAACTCCTTGTGTTACAGAACTTGCAAACCAGCAATGGACAAGCACAAAAACCTAGTTGTACAACATACATGTGTTCTAGATGTTAGCAAAAATCATGCATAATCTCATAGAAATAACAATAAATGAACTATTTAAGATCATTAAGCATGTATAAGAGATATATGACACATGAACATCAGGAACAAGATGGCACTTCTTTTATTGATAACATGTACAATAAATAAATAGTGGAGAGATCACCTGAAATCTGCCACGACCTCGAGGAAATCGTCCTCTGGATCCATCCAGCTTTAGCCTCGCAAAACTTCTTCCATGAATAGTGAAAAATGGATGTCACATAGGATAAAGGTGAAAATCTGAAGGAAACAAGGGTTTCCTGAAAATCTGGGAAGTGCAGGAGGCATAGGGGAAATATCATACTTGGTCAGGGCTATAATAGGGTATAATATCTATAATTCTCTCTCTTTCTCCCTTAGGCCATTCCCTTGAGGGGTATTTATACCTCCTCAAATTAGTTTTTTATTTGGGGGACAGTTAGGCCACGGGCTGGGGTAGTTAAGTTACAGGAACAACCATAAACCCCACCTCAAAAATAGGGAAATTTTAAATTTTTTAATATTTTAAATAGCATACATGGGTTCTCTAGGTATGGACCCGAGTATATAAGCGGAAAAGTCTGGGCAGAGTTGTCTATGGATTTTGAAATACTGTTTTTTGAGAAATATGACCAAGTCTGAATGGAAGGGCTGCCTAAGGCCAATGAATAAGTCATCAAGTATATAATGGTGATAAATGATGCTATAACAATGGAGGAACCTTAAATTGTTCAAAAAGTGTCATAATATTATGTTGAATATGTGCGAGCATTTATTGGATAGTCTCATGATTTTAATCCAAATGGGTGGTGTTTATGTTGTATTAGGGGTCGAGTGGTTATAAGCAAAAGGAACAATGGCACTTAATTTTCCGTATATTTTCCTCAAAAGGAAAGTTAATTAAACTTAGAGCTATACAAGGAAAATCCAATAAAGTCATAAGATCTAATAGTATGACGAAAATGATAAAAAAAGGGACACCAAGGTGTAATTGCACAATTGTGTTCATAAGATGTTCAAAATATCTATATCCTATTCTTTAATGGATTTGTAAAATGTTATCAACAATCATTCAAAGGTATTTGGAGAGATGTATAGGGTTCTTACACCTACTTGAGATCACGACTATGTTATTGATTTGCAACCTGGAAGTGTACCACCTACCATTAGGCCTTACAAATATCCATATGCATAGAAGAGTGAGATTGGGCATATGGCTTAAGAAACGTTAGAGGCTAGAATCATTTAACCCAACCAAATTTATTTCTCTTAACTAGTGGTGGTTGTTATCCAAAAGGATGGTTCATTTCACATGTACTCATATTAGAGACAAGTCAACAAAATGACAATCAAAGATAAGTTTCCTATTCTTGTCATTAATGAATTATTAGATGAATTGCAAGGAGAAATTTTCTTTAGTAAGTTTCATCTTTGTTTTCTATATCATCAAATCAGAATAAGGCAAGAATAATTTCCCAAAATAGCCTTTAGAACATATGAAGGTCATTATGAGTTTTTGGTTATGTAATTTCGACTTACAAGTGCACCTTCAACATTTCAAAGATTAATGAATTATATTTTCAAGCCCTTAGAAAATTCGTGTCAGTATTTTTTTATGAAATACAAATCTACAACAAATCTTGGGAAGAGAATGTGCAACATGTTGATAGGGTCTTAACACTATTAGATGAATAAAAGCCATTTGAAAATCCTTCCAAATGTTTATTTAGTGTCCAAGAAGTGGAATGCTTGGGTCATATTATATCCCATGAGGGTGTCAAAGTGGATCTTCACAAAATCAAAGTTATGAGGGAATATTCAATCCCCAACACCTGGAATAAACTCGAAGGATTCTTAGGATTGACAATATATTACCAAAAATTTGTCAAGAATTATGGTGAAATAGTGACACCTCTAACAAAATTATTAAAGAAAGAAACACTTTCTTGGACTAAAGAAGCAACCTTCTGAAAAAATTAAAGAGGATATGTGTACAACTCTCATCTTGGCAACAAATGACTTCATAGAAACCTTTATTATGGAGTGTGTTGCCTTAAGCCATGGAATTTGTGTAGTTTGCTGCAAGAAGTAAGGCCCCTTACCTTTAAAAGTAGCAAACTTAAAGGAACGAACTTACTCAGACCCATATATGAAAAATAAATGTTGGACATACTACATGCAATTAAGAATTGGCATCCATATATAATAGGAAGACACTTCAAAGTAAAAAAAAATCATTATTGTTTGAAGTACTTCTTGGAACAAATACTATCTTCAGAATATCCAAAAAATGGATTACAAAGATGTTGGGTTATGACTTTGAAATTATATACAAAAAGGGATAACAAATATTGTGGTAGATGCACTCTCAACGAAGGAGGAAGACACAAAGGGTTTACTATGTGTTATTTACATTTCACATTCTAATTGTGTGGAAGATGCAAGTATAGAATGGAAGCAAGATGAGAAGGTATGAAAGATCATTCAATAATTACAGGAGGACCCTAATGTAGTAGAAAAATTTATGTGGAAGAATTATTTTTTATGGTATCAAGATCACTTATACTTATGTAAGAAGTCTCATCTAAAATGGAAGGTCCTTTTGGAATTACACACTTCTCTAGTAGGAGGACATTTGGATTTCTTGAAGACATATCATAGGATCAAGAAATATTTTTTTTTGGAAAGGTATTAAAGCATATCAGCAAAATATTTTGGCTAAATGTGTGGTATGCCAATAAATGGATTTGTTGGGGTAGTTGTCCCTAATTTTTCTTGCCTCCTTATATTCCAATGGGGAGTTTAATGGTTTTACATGTGAAGGGGAGAAAATTGAAAACACCCTTGGGAGAATGTAATTTTTAGGTGTACATTAATTTTTGTTCTCCATTAAAAATAAGTCTATTATTCTATCTATTTATACCATAATGCACAAAATTTGACAACCATGGTGTTGAATTCACTTCCGAAATGTGGATTTATCTATAAATTGTCATGGGTATTCAACTAGAACATTTTTCCACAATATATCTTATAATATTATGAAATGTTAAACCATCCAAATTAATTTGTATTTACATCCTAGATTAATTAATTATCATATTTGCTTAAATTTTATGAAATAACCAAAATATGAAAATGAAATAATAGGCACGAGTATGCATCATCCACACAAATTAACACAATATTTATCCGAGGAAACCCAATACAAGAGAAGACATACCTAGAAAGTGAGGCCTATGCTCTATTCTCTTTGCTTTAGATGTACAAATGCAGATACAAAGTAATAGGAACCACAATGGAGTTACCTTTTCACATTGTGGCTTGAAAAATTGCTACATAATCCCATTCCTTCTCTATTATGCTCACAAGATACAACTCTTGGATTTTTTTTCTTGGATATGGAACATGATACAATGGTAAATAATGGAACCCCATTCTCCTCTTAGTAGTCTGGTATTAACATAGTTTGATAGTTATCTAGGGGTAAGGTTTTGACTTACTCAATCCTCAATTATGATAAAGTTGTGGATCTTCTAGAATATTCTCAAAATTCTGCATGTGGCCTAGCCCTATATGTGTGAGTAATAGGGGATGGTTTGGAATCTACTCATACCACAGTGGTTAACAAGGTAGATGAACTTGCAAGGGGGATAAATTTTGCATACAAGCTCCAATTGAGGCATGTTTCACATCATTGGAAAGGTATTAATGTATATATTAATTTCGATGACATGTACATAGGTTCTAGGCATTATAGCCCCAAAAAAAATTATATTTGGTGCCTCAAAATGGCTCCAAAAGGATATGGAACCCAATTTTCCATATAGGGACCTACCATTCAAATGGGCGCTATAAGCCAATTCTGCTAATTTTTCCATTCAAAAGGTTCCAATATAGATAATAAAATGTATGATGATCTTGTTTGGACCATACCTCCATATTTAGGGAGGCTTTTGATCCCCAAAAAATTTATTGAATGAGGTGAAAAATTTTTCCTCTAACTTCTCCCTAGAGGATCGTTTTGCTTTGCATAGAAGTTATCCATTCAGCCAAATCTGCCAAAGATCATCATACGACTATATTGTACTTCTAAAATTCCTCTACGAAGTTGTGTCTTATTACAACTTTTCTTGAGAATCTAGTGCTAAGTCCTCTATGGTAGGTAAAAATTTCTCTTCCTTTTGATACAACATGGATGGTGTTAGTGTTTTAATGTTCAGTGATAAAAAATACTCTTTTTAGGTTTACTTGGTAGTGGTCCTAGGTCAAAATTTCATGTTTTAGTCAGTTTTCAAATAAAATTTTGTTCACTAAACATGTGTAGGTCTAAAATGCTGCTCCTTTCACTCAATTCATGGTCATCATCATCTCAGAGGTCATGTCATACATTTATCATCTAGGGTCTAAGGTCATTCACCACACCTTCATTTAGGTTAGAGTCTAGGTCTAATTTGTTTCGCCACCATAAGAGTCAATTATGTCATAAAAGAAGGCGAAAAAAATCTCATTTTCACCATACAAATAATTCTAATTAGGAGTTAGATAATATAGGTAATAAAACATAGACAAATTTTCCTTTTTAAAGAATTATGCTACATGATCCAAAGGGCTCCTCTCTCATGCTCACAACTCTCCACAACCATCCAAATATTGGTAGTTTGCTACGCATTTGGTTTCAAGCTTCAAAAAAACCATCCAAGGGTTAAATAATCTTGCAAAAAGGTTCAAAGACCTCCAAAACAGTAATTGAATTCTCTTTATACCTTATTCAAGTCAAATTCTTAACAAAAGGGTGGATTCCCTCCTTAGGGTTTTCTTCACTATGTTTTTGGTTTCGTCCTTGCTTGGTCAGTTTCAGTTGGAAAAACCCTAATATAATCATCTAAAAAATTTAATACACCTTCCATACACCCTATCCAAACATTCCCTATCACTCACAACCCTCCTTTCCATCATTTTCATCAAAACCCTAGTTTTCGCTACATTTTGGCAGAAAACTAGGATATTCCTGTGTTTTGATCTTTTCGCCACCTTCCTCATACCCATTTCCAGAAATTTCACTTGTATCCTGTTTCCAACTCATCACCCTACCTCCTAAATGTTTTGGGGATTTTTTCCTTGCTTCTTTCTACCTCATTTATGCCCCTAAAGCCACCCTACCACCATCCCCCGTTTTCCTAATTCTACGCCTCCCCTACCCATTTCATCCAGCTAGGGTTTCATCTTAATGAAAAAAACCATTGAGGGAGAAAATAAGATCCATAAGGGAGGTCATAATTCCAAGTTTGAGCCAATTCATACCCATGGCATCATTTTTAGAGCTTCATGATCATTTTCTAGGGTTTACATTGCACATTGGGACAATTTTGCTTCAAAATCAGTTTATGAAGTAATGGAGATTAATTAAACAAAAGTGAGATAGTTTTTTTGTCAATCATAGGCAAAATAACAAAAACATCAATTTTATGCACAGGTATTATGGTTTGAGAGAAATTCTCAAAATACAGTTGCTCTAGGTCATTTTCTGCACTTTTGGACAAGATGTCTTCAAATATTTTTTCAGGGGTTTGGAGCAGGGGTTTGTAGTGCTTGATGACTCAATTTTGTAGAAGACATCCTAAGCTTTCCAACCATGCCACTTTCAGATGAAAAATCCTCTCGGGAAGGCCTAAACTCTTCAAAGTGGCACAATGCTTCCTGAGGGCAATACGCTTTCCGAAGTAATTTTTTAAATTTGGGGTGTGAGAAAATGGGAACGTATTTTGAAACTTGGAGTGGGAGGCTTTTTTGTTTTTTTTTTTTTTAGATTAATCTATTAACAAGGGAATAAAATTACATCGTGACCGCAGTCAAAACTACTGCCTTGGAGGCAGAATTATCATGAAAAACACATATGGAGACTGCCCATTGACAGGGAAACCAGTCTGAAAAATTTTGCCAAAACCCACGCAGGGGAGCAAGTTGTGATCTTCCTTAGTTTGCATGGAACCAAAAGTGTACAAAAAGAAGCCAAAAATCCACATAACCGTTTGCACAGGAACATGCCCAATAGTTTGGGCCGCAGGGAAAGAAAAAAGCCTCACAGTAAGCAGACTAGTCATATGGAAGTTCTTCAACAATACGACACCAACCTGAAGCAAGCAAATCCCTGGAAAGAGCATCTTTGGATTCTGAGGAACCTGGATCAGCTGGAGCCATAACCACATCTGGAACATCATGAAGCCAGAGTTGCCGAACCCTCGCATCGACGCGCTGCCAACCCCCATCTGGATGTTCGAAGTCTGGGCAAATTCCGCCCCAAGTCCTGCTGAATGTGCGCTAGACTCCCCCAATTGGGCTTCCTCATGGAAGACCACCGTAAAGAGAGCAATAATCCGTGGGCGTATCAGGGAGCTGTTGAAGGTGAAGCGCACAGAACCAGTAGTGGGGGGAGGCGAGGTGGCCGGAGGTCGGGGAGCAGGGGAGCTCCAGCAATGGCAAGTATCAGGAAAACGCCCTCTCCCACTGCGGGTTCGGGGGTAGTGGCCAGCCAACATGCCGCTGGAGAGAGATGGCGAAACCGAAGAAGGGCTGGACTGCGCGCTCAAAGGACGACCCCTGGTGCCGCCTCTGCGGCTTCGCATTCTGTGGCGCAGACGAGGCATAGGGGGGACCAATTGAGACCAAACAACAGTTATGGCAGGGGAATAACAATTCGAAAGGAATCCTGAGACCCGAGTAAAGTGCCAAGGGTCCAGTGGAGGCAGCACCACTATCGGACCAGAGCACAGCTCCAAAAGAAATTCCCCCTCCAAGCAGCGCGAGACACCAGGTATGGTAAAACCGACACAATACAGATTGAAAGCATAATTGGGACCAAAGACCAGATAGAAACGGACGCGGTGCGACTGAGACAACTCCACAGAAGGCTCATCGCCACCCCGCCATTTAACCTTCCCTCTCACACATCGTAAATCCCCCATCATAACTGAAGCATTGAAGTGAGCCGAGCAGGAGCATGCGAGGGCAGAAACCAGCTCGATGGGTGTGAAGTGAAGTCATGAACCATTTGAAACAATGTCGTTGATATCTGCGAAATGTAAATGCAATGATCCGTCGCACAATGGCCAAATATCCGCCATGTCCTGGGTGGGCAGGTGTCGGCCCACCTCGCCGCACCTCTGTCCCATCGAGTTAAATGTCTGTCTGTACACCCGCATCTGGGAGAGTTGCATCCCTTTGGATAAGTGTTTTGCACTCCCGTTTTTTATCATGGTTCTGAATTATGTCAATAGCTCCAATGAGTAGACTGTGCCCATTATCCACCCCCACATTGGCAAGAAGGTCAACGACCTTGTTGCCTTCACCTTTAACGTGTTGGAATATGATGGCCCGATTGGTATGGAGCCATTGTTCAAGTGCTTCCAATCTGGCTTCGAGTCTCCAACTATTAGCAATTTTGTGCGCATGTGTCCCATTGAGGAGTTGATTGGCCATTGATGAGGATTCGGGAATCACCTTCTACCTCCAGAGGATGGAAGCCATGTCGCTGGGAAAGGAGTAGACCTTGCCAGAGACCCTCCAATTCGGAAGAATTGTTTGTATCCCATCCAATGTTACCGTAGAAGAATAGTAGAGGAAAACCCTCATGATCTCTAAATATGCCGCCAAATCCAGCTTTGTCGGGATTGCCCTTTGAAGCTCCATCAAAATTGAGTTTGAAAGAGAACTTAGGAGGGGGGGTCCAAGAGAGCTTTCTGATGTTATGGCCTTTTGAGGGTCTGTGATTGTGCGTACTTTGAGGAAGTTGTATGTTCCAATTCTCCCAGATGGCTTTCTCATGTGCAAGAGTGGGGTAATCTTCCGGATGCCAGGTTTGAAGATCCAAGGTCTCTTTGAGATTAAGACAAAGGTTGCCCCAAATGATGTCTAAAGGAGTGCTTTGATCTTTGAATATGCACTTGTTCCTTTCTTTCCAAATTGTCCAGAGGAGAAGACCGGGAATCAATCTCCATAGTTGGTTGAGAAGTTCGCTTTTATAAGGGTTCTGGTGCCAATGTCGAATGGAGTTGATTATATCATCGGACACTCTGCAATTCTTTTGACAATGGGAGCTAGCCTTCTCCCACAGTTGGATGGCAAGAGGGAAAGAATTCAAGAGGTGTTGGAGAGTTTCCTCCTGAGAGGTGCAATTGGGACAAATGGAGGGCCCATGAAAGTTTTGTTTCTGAAGATTATCCCAAGTGAGGATTTTCCGGTGCCCCATAAGCCAGAGGAAAAAAGAGACTTTGGACCAGGTACCCGGTGACCAAATTCTGCTCCAGATAGGATCCAGGGGCATTAGATCATTGCATATAATTTTGTAAGCCTCTTTGGTGGAGAAAGACCCTTTTGGGGTATATCCCCATCTTAGAATGTACCTGCCTTCGGAAGTTATAATACGCCGATTCTGGAGTTCACGCTCCATGACCTCCTTAGCCTGATCGTCTGCATTCCTGATCAGTCTGTCAATCTGCTTCCATTGTCTGTATCCCTGTGTTGTCTCCGGAGTCCATTGTTGTTGTACTGATTCCTGTTGTTGCTCCTCCCACTCTTGGCTAGGAGGCTGACTGTAGATGCTGTTGAGCTTTGGAAGTTGTTGCCAGGCGTCCGTCCAGAACCTTGTAGTGTTGTCGTTCCGTATTTCCCAGAAGCTGTGTTGTTGGATGACCGAGTAGTGTTGTCTGGCAGCGTTCCATATTAGTGATCCCTTTTCAGTGGGAGTGAATTTGATTAGCTCTTCCGTTGGTCTGTGATTGGCGTACTTGGCAGTCCAGAGCACTTCCCATGGCTTGTTGGGAGAAGAGAGCCATTGCCACCATATTTTTGCACCCATTATTTCATTGTTGTGCTGAGGATCTCTCAGACCTATGCCCTCGTTTTCTTTTGGCTGGCATGTTGTCGACCATTTTTCCAATGCCCATTTGTGATGTGTGCCTGTTGCACCCCAAAGAAAATTGCGTTGTAGAGCTTTTTTTTTTTCCAGGACCCATTTAGGCATTGCCAAGATAGAGAAAAGATAGAGAGGCATCGCCTGAAACACAGCTTTGATTAGCACTGATCTGCTAGCTATATTCAGAGTTCTATGTGTCCAAAGGGTGAGACGAGATTCAAGTTTCTCCAGGAGCATACGCCATGAGGTGTGCTTGATGGCAGAGTCTATTAAAGGAACACCAAGGTATTTGGAGGGTAAGGAGGCGATGGAGAAGCCCGGGATGAGGGCTATGGCATGCTGAGTAACAGGTGGGGTGTGAAAGAAGAAAATCTGTGATTTGGCCGTGTTTATACTCATCCCTGAGGCCTCAGAGAAATCATTCAGAATGGATTTGAAGATGGAGGCTTCCTGAACAGAGGGGTACCCAAACAACATGTTTTCATCGACAAATTGTTGATGAGTAATAGCTGGAGAGTTGTGAACAGACAAACCCTTGAGATACTGGGAGAGGAGTGCATGTTTAATATGGCATCCCAGACCTTCCGCCATAAGAACAAAAAGGAATGGGGAGAGAGGATCTCCTTGTAAAATACCTCTGGAGGGGCTGAAAGGTCATGAGGGAACCCCATTTAAGAGGATCGATAAAAATGTAGAGGAAATTAAGCTCAGAATCCACCGAACCCACATTGGGGAGAAACCAAAGGCTGTAAGCATTTTTTGAATATAGATCCAGCTTATTTTATCAAAGGCTTTGGAGAGGTCAATCTTGAGGAGCATACCTGCCTGTTTGGAGTGCTTGAGAGAGTGTATGATTTCATGAGTGAGTATGATGCCATCCAATATCTGTCGTCCTTCAACGTATCCAGATTGTTCCTGAGATATGAGTAAGGGCAATAGCGGCTTCAACCTGTTAGCAATGACTTTGGATATCACCTTATAAATTACATTGCATAGAGTGATTGGACGGAATTTTTCCGGAGTACTGATGTTCTCTTCCTTAGGGATTAGGGCGATGAAAGTTGAGTTCAGAGCTAGCAGAAGCCAATGAAGAGTGCGTGATTCCTCAACCACTTGCCATACCTCCTCTTTGATGAGATCCCAAAAAGAGTGAAAGAAGGTAGTGGTGAAGCCGTCCGGACCAGGGGCTTTTCCTTCCTTGAGCTGGTGCATAGCTAGGTCCACCTCCTGAGGCAAGACAGGTCGAAGAAGAAGTTGGTTGTGTTCTTCTATGATGAGCTTTGGCACATTTTGAGTGATCTTGTCAATTGCAGGCCGTCTATCAATTTGAGGTTCTTGATGGACCTATTTGAAGTGATTGATAAACTCCTGTTCGATCTCTGCATGGCTTTCCACTCGGTCCCCCTCTCGCTTTTGTATGAAAGAGATGGTATTGTGCATTCTTCTCTGTATTGTAGTTCTGTGGAAGAATTTGGTGTTCCTTTCACCTTCTTTCAGCCATCTGATTCGGGATTTTTGCTTCCATAGAATTTATTCCTGCTTTCTGCGCTCCTCCAATTGATTGTGAATGAGCTTTTCCTTTTCCAAAGTCCCTTCCTTGTAGCCCTCTGCGATTATCTGTTGTTGGAGATCTCTCATTTCTTTGTTTAAATCTTGCTGTGCCTGGAAGATGTTTCCGAAAGTCTCTTGATTCCAGCTCTTGATTTGGGATTTCAGGAATTTGAGTTTTTGTTGAAACTGATACATTTTTTATCCCTCTGGCGAAGGGGAGTTAGTCCAGGTGGATCGGATGAGGTCGTTGAAAGCGGGGTGGGTGAGCCAAAAAGCTTCGAAGCGGAAAGGACGCCTAGTGGAGTTGCCTGATCTTTGCCATTGCAGTGAGATCGGCCAGTGGTCTAAGCCTGAAAATGGAAGGATGGATGCCAAGATGTCGCCTCCGAGATGTACTACATTGTCAGAGATGAGGAATCTGTCTAGTTTGGAAGCGATTTGTTGCCGTCCTGCCCTGTGATTGCTCCAGGTGTGCATTCCATTACAGAATTGCAGATCGATTAACAAATTGTTTTGGATAAAGTCTTTAAAGTGGCTATTCTCCTGATCCAGCTTGGCTCGGCCTCCCTGCTTTTCCTCCAGCTTGGTAATCATGTTGAAGTCTCCTCCAATGATCCAGAGAGGGTGGAGTCTATTGAGGTTGAGCACTTCTATTGTGTCAAGAAGAGCAATTTTGTTGCATGCTTCCTGAGGGAAGTAGACATTGGTGAGATGTCCATGAATGTTAGTGCCGATGATATGAAAAGTGGCCTGAATGATATGATGGGAAGCATGAAAGTCTGAGAGCGCGATGGCTTGCGTGTTCCAGGCGATTGCCAGTCCCCCCGAGGCACCTGAAGCATCCACTGCAACCGAGTGGCAACCTGGCCATGCTCGAGAGAGGATTTGACCAAGAGTGTTGCTGGTACATTTTGTTTCCTGCATAAAGAAGATTTGGGGTTGCTCCTGCTTTATCATGTTTTTTATCATTTTGAATTTCCCGGGGCTGTTGAGCCCTCTTAAATTCCATGAAGTGAGCTTCATGATTCACTATTAGTGGTGGGTTTATAGTACTTTGTCAACTTAGCATATCTGCCTAAGTCCACCAGGATTTTCCCTATTGTGATAGTTCTTTGAAGATCGGTCTTTCTTCCCTGTTTTTTGGAATCTTTAGGAAAAAAGCTGCCATCCCATTGACTGCCTGGTTGTATGCCCAGTTGTTGTTGCTGGTAAGCCCTGGAGATGATGACTTCCAGGGTGTTGCGTTGATGCTCTTGAATCTTGTCATAGTCTTTCCTTCTACATGCTTGTTCCAGTTCAAAAATGTCAAGACCTCCCAAATCAATGCTTTCCAGTTCTTCTTCCATTTGTTGTGTTTGACTGCTTTCTGCTGAGGTGAATGTAGATTGCAGAGGCTGACTGGGGATGTAATGAACGTCCATGCCATTTGGCTTCCAATTCGGATCCTTTGAGTCGCTTTAGGGATTCCAGAGTTATCATTCAGGGGTGAGGGAATGGGAGTAGAGCCCGACCGATGTTGGGGGGGAGGTAGAAAGGGTCATCGGTGGGATTGGCGAGGTGTTCTGAGGAGGGTCTGCCGAGGTTTTTTCTAGAACCTCAAAAATATTTCTTGTGGATGGAACATAGGCGTCGTCCTGCTGGGGTTTTTTCCCGGAGGAAGGTTTTTTATGCGCTCTTTTTCGATTAGCTACTTTGGTGAAGCCATCTTGGGCCGACTTATCTAAGGGGTCAGAGGTTTGGGGTTTAGCATTCAGAGGGTAGTCCCTGAAAAGATGACCAAGTGCATGACATTTGTGACAGCGAAAGGGAACATGTTCAAAATCTAAGGGCTGAATCCATTCAAAGTCATCATGGTAGAGACTTACCGAATCCGGAAGGGGCTTGTCCAGGCGCATGAAAATGCAAATATGGGCATAGGAGGTGTATCTGCGCAGCTTCATTTCTTCAGCTATTTTTATGAATTCTCCCAACCCCTTGCCAATGTCTCTCAGCGAATCTTCATCCCAGTATTCCAGTGGGAGCGAGTACATCCAGATCCAAACTGGTGCCCAGCTTAAATCCTCCTTGTCAGGGTTAAATCTCTCAACCCACTCCCTTAAATACAGACCTGCGGAGTTGAAGAAATAAGGGCCTTCATCCATGACCCTGTTCCGATCTTCGATGCAAATGAATATCGCAGTGAAAAACCCCTTTGGATCTAGCTGCAGGGTAACATGCCCCTTGGGTTTCCATTTGGCCGAGATCCATCCTTGCAGAGCTTTTTCAGTTGGCCAGTATCCAATAAATTTTCCAATGAGAGCATGGTCCCTCATGTACTGGATTTGTCCATTGATTCTGTGGCTAGGAAGTTCTATCTTGGGTCGTTCCGCTGCGATTCTGGGTCGTCTGTCTGGCCACATGGCTTCCATGTTCACGATAACTCTGTGAAGTTTCTTTACTTAATCTCACCCTCTTTGTCATCAGCTGTCTCATCGATCATGGGATGCTGTTTGTTCCTTTGGTGGTAGGGAATCTCTGTTTCCATCTGTCCTTGTTCGACCGAAGGCCTTTGTCGATTCTCGCGCTTGATGCTCCGGTCTCGAAGGAAGGCTTTGCGCCCCCGAGGGTCGCCCACAGAGCTTACGGCACCCGCGGGCTACAGGCTATGGTGAGGAATACGAATAGAAGAAGGTACCCAGTCCGGGAGAACAGACGCGGCTGCTACAGGGGTCACCGTGAAACCCTAGGTTGCGCAGCCCGTGATTGTTAAGAAAATCACCCAACACATTGTCTCTTGTTACAACTCCCATCCCGGGAGGAGGTTTTTGTTAAAAACATACCAAAGAACAAAAAAATCTCTCTTTTTTTCCAAAAATGATATGGTTAGAGAGATATTTATCCATCTTTAAGCCCTATTTTTGTAGAATTGTTTTTGAAAATTCTGGAAAATTGGTCATTACAGAAGCGTCGTGCAGCGGTGCGACGCTTTTCCTCAGAGAATCCAAATAAGGAAAAATATATATGGATGGATGCATCTTCACCTTTAAATCACATATATGAAATCATGTCAACATGTGACCCTCTCATTTTGAGAAAAATGCAAAAAACATCACTTTTTTCAGGCTTCTGCCACCTTTTTTAGCTCTGCGCAGCGCTTCTGGAGTGAGGTTTGGAGAATCAATTTTTGAAGGCCTTCCAGGGGTTATTTTATCAGTTTTAAGGATGGAATGGAAAGAGGAAACACATTTATACCTATACTAACTCTCATATTTTCAAATGGATTCCTAAAATTTAGTCAAAATCATCTCTGAAGTGGCGCGACGCTTCTGCTGGGAGGTGCAACATTTCTGTTGGGAGGCACGACGCTTCTATCATTGGATTCCTTTGGATATTTTTCAAGCCAAAAAAATTCAAAATCCAAGGTTTAGATGTCCCATGAGGTTTATTTTTTGTAGGAGATTTTTTTTTTCCTCTCTTTATGGAGGAATGATGTAATTAATGAAGGAGGCACACACTCCTAGTTATTAGCTAAATTTGAGGGAATGGTTTCTAACCTCCCTATAGACTAGGAAATTACTCATAGGGTGCATTTATGAAGTGTTTTGGATCATATTTCGAACCAATGAGGTGTCATGACTTCTATTTTCTATATTTACTCCAAACACAAGCCATTTTAGAGGTTGGATAGTTGTTATTTGCAGTGGAGCTATTGTAGAAGCTTTTGTTAATGAAATCAAAGATAGTGTTGCAGACATATTGTTGAGACTCCAGTGCTATACCTTTGAGCATTTTTTTTTTCTCTATAAGCTTATCATGTTGAATGTTATGTTATCCATATTTCACATATATGCTTATTTATGTTAAGTCTTATCAGTTTATAGACATAAATAATGCTTTCCATGCTTTTTTTTTATAAGATTTACATGAACATGTCTCTGCTCTTTTGATGAATGGATTCAATTTAATGCTCATTCTGACTCTCTCTCTGTTCACCCTATACAAAATGACGAATTAGGCATGCTTCTAATCTTACCTACCTGGCCTCATCCTTACCTCTGCAATCTATCCTTTGAAATCTAACCTAAACCCTAGACCTAGTTCCCTAACCGTCATTCCTATCTAGCAAAACTCACAAAACCCTAATCTACTAAGCATCATAACTAGCCTAAGATTAATATATTGAGTCATCTCATTGGCTGCAAGGTGAAATTGAGAGAGCCCTCTCTGGTTGTGGTAGGGCTAGCTACCTCACCTAAAGGTTGGTTTGTGGTTACCTTTGTTCAGCTCCATTCTCAGGCTTGGGAAGAGGGGGGAGTGATAACAGATGGATCATAGAGTTTCAATTTCTCCACATTCACTATTGAATAAATATGCATATATGGGGGTAGAATAAGTATATAAAAATTATCATCCACCTTCTATAATACCACAAGAGGGTCATACCACTAAACCTTAATTTTCTTACCAAGACCCTATAGTCTTCCCTTGTTCAATTGTAACTAAATTTTGTCTCCCACTTTAGATGACTTCTTGGTCTTGCATTTATCATGTCTAGCCTTATACCTTTTCCATGAATTTTTCAAAATCTCTTGTACTTGTAAATATGTTTTCCTAATATTTTTGAAAAAATTCTCTACTTCGATGCTTATCTTATGACGTCTTTCCTCACTCCTTCCTATTTTCCATATACAACATCCAAGGTGAAGGTAATAAATACCCAAACAAGATTCAAAATGGGACTTATTGTAAAAGTGTGTATTGCTCTATTATAAAAGAGTTGAATATAAATCAAAATTTCATCTTACGTTTACATATACTTATGATTGTAACCCCTCCAAAGTTTCACCAAAGTGCTTATAACTACTTTTATTTTCCCATATGTATATGGATGGTATATTATATATCTCTTCAACATGATGTCCACATTCTCCCAAATTTTAGTCCAAAAGGCACTAAGAAATATGGTATACCAAAGTACACCCAGACCTATTCAAAGAACATTTTTCTCACTTCCTATCCTTTAATGAGATTTTTATAGGGCATAATAATGCACATATTTCTAAACCTATCAATTAACACAAATAAATAGTCATGCCTCTTTCATTTTTTTAATAAATCACCCATAAAAGAAGTGGAAATTATTTCCCAAGGTCATGTGGGTACATGTAAGGATGATATAGACCTTGATTCCTCTTATTGGGTTTGTTAGTACCTAAGTAACCACCTATAATATTTTGTTATACCAAAAGGTGGCTAAGATCTTTTTTGAGCCTCCAAGGAACAAATTTTATCACTAAAAAATTGTTGGCTCTTGAAGTCTCTTTAAGGCCTCATGCCTCTATCCAAAATCCTCATTGCTGCTCCTCTTAATTCTGATGATTTCATGCAAGAAACTGCTGAAGAAACCATCATTTTTTCCTTTTCTCCCACTCATAGCTAACCTTCATTTTCTCCCCCTTTTTCTCCATATTACTCCTCTACTTTTCCTGGGGTTTCTCCTTCCATTCCGCGAAAAATCCTCCTGACATGGTTTGAAACTTCTTTTGAGTTGTGCCGAAACCCCAAATCCATTTAAAACCTTGAAATTTTTTTCATGAAAACAAAATTTCATTCTTTAACAGACCTAAGCCTTGAGCTAAGTCACAACCACTTCCCTACGCCTTACAGCAATAACTTCAAATAGCGAGAGCTTTGAGCGCTAATGTAAAATATCCAAAAGGGTGCATGACTTTGAACTTCATTACAAAGTTCATTTTCCTTTTATTAAACCCAAAAACCCACTTTACGAAAGTTTTAAGTTAAAAACTTAAAACCACGTGCTGAATATAAATGGGTTGATTGAAAAGAGCCGATTGCGCAATCGCAATCGTAAACAACACAAATGGGTTGATCGAAAAGACCAGGCTCAGTGGCCCGATTGCGACCGGCCCTTGTTTCTATACTCCCGGGCATATTACATTCCATATATCCGAAGGCCCCGTAGTCGGGTGCCTGTGCGCTTTATATTCTTCCGCCCGATTCATAAAAACCTTTGATTATTTCAAAAGTTCGGGTTTTATGTAAAATACAAAGGTTTCTCCCCGTTTCCATTTTCCACCGTTGATCTAGTCCTGTGATCCGACGGCCATCGCACACCCTTGCAAAACCCTCGGATTCATTCCCTGCCGTCGATCTGGTCCTCAGATCAACGGCCAGCACTCAATCGCAAGGGGCTCGATCGCAAAGTTTCAATCGCATATTGTTGTGTGACCTCCCCGATTGCGATCCTCCGATTAAATCTGGGCCGTCTATTTCCCGCCTATCCAACGGTCCTTATTCCCTTCGATCGCGAGTCTTACCGCCATTTCAAAACCCTCCGATTCACTTTCCGCCGTTGATCTAATCTGCATATCAACGGCCAGCACTTAATCGCATCGCTGCGTTTCAAATCGCATCCCCTCTTCCGCGCCCCCCGATTGCGACTGCTCTGATTTAATCCCGTCCATCCATTTCCCGCCGAATCAACGGTTATCGCTAAATCGCATTGCAATGTTTCAATTGCAATCGCAATGTTTTCACCCCCGATTGCCGATCCCCGATTCAATCCCGACCGTTGATCTAATCCTTGATCTAACAGTCTGCGCAAAATCGCATCACAATATTTCAATCGCATGCGTTTTTGTTTTTCCCCCGATTGAGATCCTCCGATTAGATCTGGACCGTCCACGTGTCCAGATCGGACGGTCCAAAATTGCTCCCCCTTATTCTTCTCCCGCTATCCTTTTCGCCTTTCTATGCAGATCTCCACCGTTGGTTGCCTTCATCCGACGGCTTCGCTCCTCCCCCGCCATCGTAAGCAGTTTAACCTATTTCCGCAGGATTTCTTAGCTATTTTTGTGTTTTGCAGGCGTTTTAATGGTTTTCCATTGTTTAATCAAAGAAAGCCGAGGCTTGGGGAAGACGTTTCCTACGCCTTCGAGCTGTTAAATAGAACCATCTGCAGGGTTTCGCTTCATTGTTTTCTCAATGCTTCATGGGCATTGATGCTTTTAAAAGCCCAGTGCGGCCTGCACATCAACAAGACACTGTTTTAATTCAAAAACAGTTAAAGAGTATACGATGCGAAGAACATGTGCAATAGAATAAATATTGAAAGACGGTCGATTGAAGACGGTTTTTTAGGGATTACGGCTAAGGCAATTATCAATCTGGTACGATCTAAAACTGGGTTTGAAAATCATAAATGTTTTGATGACAGAAAGGTTTCCACCGCTTCAACTGAGGCAAATTGATTCCTTAGCTACTACAAAGAGCCACCTGTTGCCTCAAACCTTTCAAACAGAGGCCGAAGTTATTGATTCAGGGAATATCTACCTCCAGCGCTACCGAGAAGTTAATTCTGCCAAAGGAGTGTAATAGAAAATAGCTGCAGAGTTGCTCCGGACAGAACATAGAGCCTCAAAGTCAAGTAAATCTCCCACCGAGCTTTGATATTAATTGTACAACATTAATACAGTAATCTACCTGTACACTTCTCCATCGAACCCCTCAAGAGACCGAGAAGTCATTTAATCTGTATTAATGGTTCACGAGATATTTTTGTTAGTTCTCACCTCCTCATCTTCCTATAAATACTTCTACAGAAGATGAGAGGTTGTTGGTTCCTGTTTGATCACAAGTTGTAATATTGAAACTCTCTGAAATAAATATACAAGTCTGTTGAAGTTGAAGATAATTTGGAGTCTTGGATGTCTGGATGATGTCGTTGCATGTCTGTTCCTGAGAAGGCTCTATCATTGGATCCATGAGCTTGGCTATTGGTGAAGTTCTCTGAACTGTTAAATGTTTTTTCCTTGTTTTCATTATGTTCCATAATTTCTTACTACAGTAGGCTGAAAGTTTTAGGCTAAGAAATGACTCCTGGAAGCACCTTAGACCTGTTCACCCTTCACTGTTTTATGTTTTCTTCTGCTGAAGTATTTTAGAGGCTTTAAACCTTCTCTTTAGTATTCATGCTCGTTTATTTCCTTGATAGCTCAAATAGTTGGTTTCGGCATGTTATGGTTCTCCCTGCTTGTCTGCCATCACTTGAAAGTCGTTATTGAAATCTCCCTTCGAAGTACCATTGTCTTAAGTTAACCAAAGAGGTCGGTTTTGATCTTACCCTTTGCCCCTACTTAAACAGTTGTTTTGAAGGTCTTTATAGTTGCAAACACAGATGTTATTTAGGTGTTCCCTCTTCTATGAATGCAACTATCAGTGAATCTTTTATGTTTTCTAAATCCTTTAAAATAAAATCTTTGAGGAAATAGGGTGTTCCCCGAATCTTAGATTTCATTCTAAAAGTTGTCTTGAAATCATTATTTGCTTAAAGAATGTTTGTAGAATTTATGGTTAGCCCTGTCTATCAAATATCTCTTTATCGTTAAGTCATGTTTTTTTCAAGTTCCCTTTGTTGAGAATTAAATATCTTTTTCCAAATCATTAATGTCCATCTCATTCCAAAACAAAGGATCCCGTGGCCTAGTTAGATTTGCCTTTTGATATCCCATACCCCTTGAAAAGTTTGCTATGACCCTATTTTGACTTCATTGCCCAATGAACCGGATATTTCCTCTTTCTGTCTATCTTTCCTAGACCTTTCATATTCTGCTGTGTCAACTCAACCCAACCAAACAAACATCTGCACGTAATAACTAGTCTAAAATCCATAACCAAAGCAAACAAGATAAACCTTTGCAAAAAAATATTTGAGAGATCCCTCTCTGAGAACAGGAGGACTAGATCCTGGAACTCTAAAGATTGGTTCTGATGTTGCCTTGTCTTTTGATTTGCCAAATTGTCAAAACACGGGATACCAACATAATGGCGATCACGGTGGGACATGCTGAGAATTAGAGGTTTACAAAACCTTTCCTTCAACTTTAGTTCCAGTATAACATAAGTAACTTTCTTCAAGCACTGCCTAACATAATGGCAATCATGATAGGACTCTTTTGAATCAGTGACAAACTAAGTAACCCTTAGGATTCCTTTAAATCCTTATCAAACCTTGAAGGAACCAGTTACCAAGCCATAAGAGCAACTCTGTTTGTTTGAACACCTTAGCTAAGTGCAAAATCAGACTTAGAACACTCTCTTAACCTATAAAAACAAAATAAACTCATAAAAACCCAAAATATTTCAAGTTTGGCTTCATAATAAACATGGTGGTGGACCATAAAACCTTTTACCTCCTTAGGAGCTAAAAAATTCCACCTGGCGACTCCATAATCCTGAGCAGACCTTAAAGACTACACTGGAAAGAACCCTTACCATTATAACAGTTTCCTAATCCAGTTAGAGGATTGTAAGATCAAAATTTGTGTAAACAGATCAGTTAACCTCTCAAAGATTGTCATACTTGGTTGAACTCTTACTGTGTTAGGATCTCAAATTATAGCATAGTGGCTTCTAGGAAGATTTATACTAGAGCACATCCTGATCCCGATCCACCTGAGATAGTTGATGACCCAGAAAGTATCCTTTGGAAGTCTCCTAAGGTTAAATTTTCAACTGTTTTCAGATCACCCTTGAGAGCTAACTCAGTTCCTGAAAATCTTTTAGCTCTACAACAATCACAAGTTGACTTATTAAACCCATTTAGAACTAGGTCATTTGACGATATAATTCAGATAGATCTTGATTCTTCACTTTCATCCCCGGAAACAAGTGAATATCCTGATAGAGAATCAACACCTCCTGATCCACATTTTCTTTTTAACCTAGGTGTCTCTCATCCAAAATCAGCTCAGCAATCTGTTGTTGTTCCATCCACTTCTATACACCATTCATCCACTGTTCAAACCACTCCACTCCAGCCAAATCCCCCTCTTGTAAATCCACCCCCACCACATATAATGGCAGCGTGGTATGCTCCCTTAGCTCTTAATATACCACTAGTCAATCTTCCACAGGACTATCAGTCCAAAATTCCATTATATGATGCTAATAATGCTACAACTACATCACAACATGTGGATAAGATGAATGACT